>JACGDI010001665.1:937825-997895 GCA_014898725.1 Jacaranda copaia
CTTTTAGTGCAATTTTGGTCTTCTTCTAAGTTCATTTCACACTATTTTGATGCACAATAGTTGTGTAAGTATTCAAGTTAATGTTAGACATTTTTGGTTGCTTTTAAAGTCATATTTAAGATAATATTCACATACAAGTTCGTGCAAAAATGTGATGCATAAAAAGTTATGCTTATTTTTGCCTCTTAATCAATTTTTTATGATATAAACATTTAACTAGTTTAATTAATTGTATTCTTGTTATTATCAATCATTTAATTGATAAATGGATGATGGAGGATGAATGGGGAAGAACGTGAGCCTTTAAATTGGTTTTATTTAACTTCAAAGTTGTTTGAAATGGATTGTATTAAATGGGATTTGCATGCCCTCTTGCTTTTCTATCTTGTAACTATTATGGGAGTCAAACTCTAGGGGTGAGGATTTATTTTTTCTTGTAAAATGTTGCAAGGAGACAAAGGAGGTTAAGAGGATCAAAGTAATTTGAAGACCTATGCATGTATGGGATACATTCATGTAAAGATAGGATTTAATCAAACCACTTAAAATCAACTAAATAGTGCACATATGGCTCTAAATGCACTACTTGGTTAAGGCTCATGGTCATCCCACCTTAGAAGCATGCTAGGTGCATTTACTTATTTATGCTTTCTTTATCCTAATGATATATGAGATGTATATTTAAGATATAGAGAACCTAAATAAGAGAAGATAAAATTAATGAGATCTTCTAAAGTAAGAAAAGTCTTAGAAGGGTCTAAGTTTAAAATAATATTAAGTCAAGTTGGATACAAATTAAAATGAGTTTTAATTAATCCAAACATTCTACCAATGGGAAGGTGACATGAAATGCTAACCTAATTTAGTGTTGACTCATGAGTCATGGAACACTTTATTAGAGGAAAGTTGTGATCACTTCAGTGGCATATGATGCATTTTAATTTAAAACTCACTATGGCATTGTCTCACAAGTCGTGGAATGGTCATAGTGGAGTTTATTCTAAAAGATTGATTTGTAGGTATAACGTAAGACCAAGTAGTGTAGATGCCACATAGGTTGTTGATCTACAAAAAAAGTGAGGAAAAACAAATCAAAGGTTGCATAGAGATGCAATTAGTAATAGTTACTTACCTTACAATCATTTGTGGATGTCTCATGAGTCGTAGATTCACAAATGATGCCTTTTGGACCTTGATTCTCACTAGAAAATATGATTTTCTGAATTCTTATAAGAGTAAGGAATTTGATAAAATAGTAGGAGAAAAGCATACTTGAAAGTTAATTAATATGTTTTCAAATATCAAATTCAATTATATGTTTATATTCTCTTTATTGGTTTTGTAGATTTTTGAAATCTCAATTAAAGACAAAGAATCCACTTAGCATTATTTTGGAAACCAATAAACCCATTGGGCCTAACTTTCATGATTGGTTAAGAAATCTCAAAATTATTCTTGACTTCAAAAAAAAGAACTTATGTCCCTCCTCAAAGTCCACCAAATACCATTAGTGATGATGCCAACAATGTGGCCCATGAAGCATTTGTAAATTGGGTAAAAGATGATCTTTGAACCTATTGCCTCATGATGGAGTCAATGTCTAATGAGCTCCAAACATCTCATGAGAACATGAAAAATGCTTCTGAGATACATATGCAATTACAAGAATTGTATGGGGAACAATTTATACATCAATGTTACACATTTTCTAGAGAGCTCTTTAGGACTAGAATGATTGAAAGGGCAAATATCCTTAACCATGGCCTTAAGATGATTGGTCTCATCAAGAAGCTTGCATAATTGGATGTAGTCATGGACAAAGACCTTTATATGGATTTAACCAATTCGTTATAAACTTAACATGTCAAAACAAAAGGTTACAATTAATGAATTGGTTAATATGTTGGTAACTACTGAGGCGTTAATGAAAAAAAGACAAGCTTTTGGTGCTTGCATCCTCCTTTAAGTCTAAAGCCTTTGGGGACAAGAAGAAGGGAGGTAAGAAAAAGAAAGCTTCTTCTTTGAAAGGGAAGCAATTGTTGAAGCCCATGTTTCTATTGTGGCGAAATAGGGCATTGGAAGCCTAACTATGGGAAGGGTATGTTGTTCATTGAAGTGCACTTAACCACAATTGTTCCCTCATGGGTATTTGATATTGCATGTGGTTGTCACCTTTGTAATTTGTTACAGGGAATGAAAAGAAGGACATTCAGTGACAGGGATATAATCCTACACCTAGGCAATGACATAAAGGCTGTGGCTAAAGTTGAAGGCATAATTAGGTTAGACTTAGGGAACTTTTATATTGTATTAGATCTTTATTTTTATGTACCAAATCCTATGAAGAATATCATTTCAAATCCTGTCTTAAATTATGAATGATATGATTTTTCAATCAATGATGAAAAATTGAAAGCAACAAAGAAAGGTTCTTTAATTGCATGTGGTACTTTAAATAATAGATTATACATATTAGATTCCGAACCATTACTCATGCACATTCAAAGCAACAAAAAAGTTAGATAGCTAAGAAAATTCCTATCTTCGGCATGCAAGACCTGGACATGTTTTCAAGAATATGATGAATAAGATAGAAACCCTCAAAGTATTAAATGTTAGTGGCATAGAGGATCTTTCTATTTGTGAATTCTATTTAAAAGGAAAAATGACCAAGACTTCTTTTCTAGGACAAACGAAGTGTTCCAAAAACCTTTGGATTTGATCTATATGGATGTATGTGGGCTACTAAGAGCTAGTGCAAGAGGAGGTTATTCTTACTTCATCACCTTCACCGATGTTCACATTCGGTTTGAACAAGTGTATCTTATAAAATACAAGTCTAAAGCTTTTACAAGGTTTAAAGAGTATAAGAATGAAATATAAAAGCAATAAGAGCTTAGTATTAAAACTCTTTGATCGGATCGAGGAAGGGAATACTTAAATACTAAATTTTTGGGGTTATCTAAAAGAGAATGGGATTCTCTCACAATAGACTCCACCTAGCACACCCAAACATAATGGAGGAGTCAAAAGAAGATATCGTACCTTATTGGACATGGTGCATTCCATGATGAACTTTACTAATGTACTTATCTTCTTTTGGGGATTAACCTTAGAATCAATAGTGAAGATACTAAACTTAGTTCTTTTAAAGTCGGTGTTAAAAACACCACAAGATATGGAATGACAAAGCACCATCTTACTCTTATCTAAGAGTTTGGGGGTCTCTTGTATATGTTAAGAGTCAAGAGACTAGCGGGATAAGTTGGATGCAAGATTCACTTTGTGCAAGTTTGTGGAATATCTAAAAGAGTATTTAGGTTATTATTTTTATGATTCCTCAAAACAAAAGATGTTTATTTCAAGGAATATCACCTTTTTAGAAAAAAGAGTTTCTACAAGATAGAAAAGGTATAGTCATTGAACTTGATGAAGTTTAAGATGATCATTTTATCCCATAAATCATAGAAACAAAAGAGCATCTTGAGCCTAACACATAACTTCTTAGAAGGTCGGACTAAATCAAGAAACAACTTGAAAGGTTCAGATTCCTTCATGAGATGGGGCAAATGGATAATGATCCAAAGACTTATAAAAAAGCTATGTTGGACATAGATTCAGGTTATTGGCTTATGGCCATGAAATCTAAAATGGACTCCATGACTCTAATAAAGTAATAACTTTTGTAGATCCACCAAATGGTGTAGTGCCCATTGGTTGCAAATGGACCTACAAACATAAGCTAGGAGTTGATGGAGAGGTGACGACCTTTAAGGTTAGACTAATAACCAAAGGTTATACTTAAAGATCGGTATTGAGTTTAAAAAACATTTTTCACTAGTCGCCATGCCTAGGTCTACAAAGATTATGTTTACCAAAGTCTTTTATTATGACTATAAAATTTGGCAAATAGATGTAAAGACAATATTTCTCAATGTAAATATTGAAGAAGAAATCTATGTGGAGCAATCACAAGGTTTTACATCTAAAGGGAGTTAACAAAAGATTTGCAAACTCCGAAGGTCCATTTATGGACTAAAGCAAGCATCTTGAAGTTGGAACATACATTTTGATAAGACAGTCAAATTGTTTGGCTTTGTCAAAAATGTATACGAGCTTAGTGTGCATAAAAAATCTAGTAGGAGTTCAATCTAATTTATTGTGTTTCATGTTAATGACATTCTTCTCGTTGAGAATGAGAAAAAAGAGTTAGAGTGTACTAAAGCATGGTTATCATCAGAATTCTTCATAAAGGATTTAGGAGAAGTATCCTACATATTAAGAATATGGATCTACAGAGATAGATCCAAGATAACATTTGGGCTCTCCCAAACAACATACATTGAAAAAATAATAAAGAGGTTTAGTATGGAAGAATCTAAGAAAAAATTTCTTCCCATGGGATATGGTCTTCATCTCTCTAAGCCTATGGCCTATAAGACTGAAGATGAAAGAGAAAAAATGCCCCACATACCTTATGTATCCACTATAAGGAGCATAATGTATGCTATTAAATGTACTAGACTGGATATAGCAAGATACCATGATTGATTTTACCATAGAGGTAGAATATAATGTGGCTTCAAAAATTGAAAAAGAAAGTATTTGAACAAAAAATTTCATCCAAAGGTTGAATATAGTAGCTAACATTGTAGAGCTAATAATTATCTTTTGTGTCAACAATGGAGCTATTGTGCAAGCAAAGGAACCAAGATTTCATCAGCTATCCAAGCACATTTTGAAACATTATCATTTGATCCTTGAGATCATTGATAAAGACGGCATCAAAGTGGAAAGGGTCGCCTCGAAAGAGAATAACAAATCTACTAACTAAACCCCTATCGTGTAAGGTTTTTGAAGGATATCTTGAGAAGATGTGCTTAAAGGTTATGGAGAATTGGCTTTAGGAAAAATGGGAGATTGATGAAATAGTGCCCCATAGCCAATTAGAATTGGCATGTAAATGCTGCTCCAATTATGGGACAATATTAATTGAGTGATATCTTGTAAAATGGCTATCTTTATCTTATGCTTTTTATACTTTACTTATATTCAGTTAAAGCCCTTAAATTATACAAGACTACAGAAGTTGGTCACACATATGATGGTGATCATAAAACAAGTCTCTAAGGTCATGATTTTAAATATTTCAAGTTATAGAATCTTAGGAGAAAGGGCATCTAAGATTCGGATGAACTTGCACTAACGATGCATACTCTAAAGGTTTGGATATTGCCACATTCTATGGGCAGTTTATGTTAGACATAAATGCATGTTAGTGGGTGCTTGATAGAGAACAAGTTCACTAAAGGCCCCACTCAAAGAATCTATTAGATACCATAGTGGCAAGTCAGTAGTAAAGAATTCTCAAAGCTTATGATAGTGCTTATAATTAGTCCTTTGACTTAAAAATCCATAGTAACCTTATGTTTAGGTTCTCATGCTTTGACTTTGCCTTGACTATGTAGCAGGTCATTCGAGGTTTAGATTGGGCATGAGTTACTTAAACATCAAAGTTTGTGAGATCCAAAATGGGATCCTTTTCCTCGTTGTTGTGATGAACGAATATATCTCTTATACATTCTATAATGATTAATTTAAGAAATTCTTGTGCTAGATCGTGTGAAAATTTGGAAAATGTGTTTTCTAAAGTTGAGATCATAAAGTGAAATTAAACATTGGATGTAGACACATAGTTATTGAAGCTATTAGAGAATCATTAGATATTTTGTCCTTGGCTTCTTTCGAGAGATAGGAGACTAAAGGACCATATTTGCATGGTAAGTGTAAGCTATAATTCATTCATCCAATTAATTGGGCTCTATAGGCCTGTTGCAAGACATCAACCATATTGGGTGCTCTCTTCAATTGATTGAGATTAAGTGAAAGTGTTATTAGTTTAAATGAGTTTAAACTAATTTGAATGTTTTAATATTCAAAGTATCACAAAGAATTGTAAGCCCATATCTAATTAATGGATGAACCTAATGGGTTACACATAAAAGCCTAAGAAAACTCTTATTTGATAGGACGAATTTTTTGAGTTAGAAAATCGATTTGTAGGCATTTTTACCTAGGGAGAGAAACCAAGTTGGCAAATTATCAATTGGTCATTTTAGCTTGATTAATTTAAGTTTTAAATTAATCAAAATAATTTAAAGAGTTAAATTAGGCCAATTAAATTAAGGTGTTAATTCAATTGGTGCAATATCACATTTTAATTAGTCAAGTTAACTTAAGGAGTTAAGTTAGCTCAATTAACTTAAAGAGTTAAGAAAATTAACTTAATAAGTTAAGTTAAATTAATTAAATTAAAGATTTAATTTAATTAAATAGGGAATTTAAGTTTTGGAGGGAAATTCAATGGAAGAGTCCATTTGAATTACACAAGTTGGCATTTTTAGTTTAGGAAATTAAAATAAAAATTCAAGCTAGATGGAATCAAGCAAGTTGGCACATGTGTAGAAGGTGTGATAGAAGAGTCTAAAGGCTTCCATCCCCTCCTATAAATATCACATTTGGCCAGTGTTGGAATAGTGCCATACAAGCTAATGATATTGGCCCTGTAAAAGTTATTTTCTTGTTAAACAATCTTGATTGAATGATATTCTTTATATGACCATCTTTATCTTATGCTTTATTTCACTTTATTGGCATTTGGGTAAAGCCCTTAAATCACCTATGAGTGCAGGACTTACTTTGGTGACCATAGCATAAGTCTCACACAGTCATGATCTTAATTTTCCAAGTCATAGGATTTTATGAGATAGGTATCTAAGATTCGGATAGACTTGCACTAACGATACATAAATCCAAATATTGGAGATTGCTCCGTTCCATGAGCAATTGTATGATATATATGGATGTATGTTAATTGATGCTTGTTACAGAACAAAGCATTGAAGATCCACCAGAAAATTCACTAGATTGCCATAATGACAAGTCAATAGTGACTAGTTCTCCTACTTATGCTAGTGCATATTATTAGTCATTTGACCTGAGGATTCATGGTAACTTTGTGTCCATCCCTCATGCTTTGATTCTTCCTTGACCCCCTAATAGGTCTTTTAGGTTGAAATTAGGTATGAGCTACTTGGCATGGAGGTTTGTGAAATCTAAGGTGGAATCCGACTCCTCGCTGTTATGAAGGGCTAGTTCATCTCCTATGTATTTTATAATGATCAATTTCAAAAAATCCTTGTGCAAGGTGGCATAATATTTTGGAAAAAGAGTTTTCCAAAGGTGAGATCACACAATGGGATTGAATGTTGAGAATAGAGACATAGTATTGAGGCTATTAGAGAGTCAACAAATATCTTGCCTTAAGCTTTTTTCTGGAGATAAGAGACAAAAGGACCATATTTGCATGGTATGTATAAAGCGATGATGATTCTCCAGAATATTCATTTCAATCAATTAGTTAGGCTTCAGGGCCTTGAGGTTAGATATCGATCATGAAAATTGGGTACTCTTCAATTAATGAGATTAATTGAATTGAGTCGATTAGATTAAAAGCAGTTTTAAACTAAAATGAATATAAGATATTTAAAAGTCACAAGAAGTTGTAAGCCCATGTCCAATAAATGGTAGAACCTATTGAGTCACACACAAAATCTAATTAGCTTCCTAATTAATGGAGAAAATATTCTAAATGTTAGAAAATAAACTCCTAATGGACCAATTTTACTGTGCCTATTTTGAAAGTCATTTTTAGCTTGATTAATTAAGCGTTAAATTAATAAATTAATTATGGGAGTTAAATTAGATCAATAATTACGAAGATAATTATTTGGTTCCAGCATGACCCTCAATTGATCAAGTTAACTTAAATAATTAAGCTAACAAAATAAACTTAAAGAGTTAAGCTAGTTTGGCTTAAAGAGTTAAGTCAAAGAAAAATTAATTAAATTAAAGAGTATATTTTAATTAATGGAAAGAATGAATTTTGGAGGAAAAATTCAAATGAATAGTTCATTTGAATTGGCATCTTAGTTAATTCAGAATTAGACTTCAAATGTAATTAAAATGCACATGAAATTCAAATGAGATTTAAATTTAATTTGCCACCTTGGCAACCCTACTTGGCCGCCCCTTCCTCATGGAATGTGTGATTCCATCTTGGCATCACCTTTTTAAGCATCTATATATATATATATATAGAGAGAGAGAGAGAGAGGATTAGCCAATGCATCACACCACTTGTGAAGAATTAAATTCTTTACAATTTCTCTCCAAAAACCTCTTTCAAGCATTGCATTCACGTGGTGAAAGTTTTGCTCTCTTCTTCTTCCTTCCAACCTAAAATTGGCCTCCACCATTATTCTATTACTGTTATTGCTCCAAATTATAGACTATAGGTTTTTGAATATCTAATTGGTGTGTGGATTATAACAATAGAGGCAAACAAGTTAGTTTGCTTGATTTTGGAGATCCACCTACACTGAGTCTAGTTTAGCAAATTTCTCCAGGGAGTTCAAGAATGATTTTTGATCTGAAATTTTTATAGAGAGTTATTAAAGGTGTTGATAAGCTACATTAATTTTCTAGAAATTTTTGAATGATTTTTGGTTGGGCAATTTTTTCACTCTTCCAGTTATGCCAGTTGCAGACAATTTTTGGAATTGTGAAGAGTTTACAAGTTTCTCCTTGGATTTTGGTTTTCAAAGTAATGCACTCGCCAAATCTGAATCCCTAGCATCATTTGACCTTTTTATGCTTGTAACCACTAGTTAATTTCATGCTTTTGAAGTTTTGATGATTGGATCCTAGTGCATTACTTGCTTTCCGCTAGCCATAGCATATGATTCAAGCTCTCATTTTGTCCCTCAAAAAAGGTAACCAACTCATATGTTGAGTAACTACATCCTTAATTCCCTCATCACTCTCTTCTCTTCCCAAAAATCACCACCCTCCATCATCTTCCATCTCTTCTCTTTTCTAGCAGAGAGTGTGTGAATTAGGAGACCTTCCTAGGTGTGTGGACTACACATTAGAGGCTTCACGCTTGGGAAGCTTAGGATTAGTGATTGAACCTTTCTAGTAGTTGAATTTTGGAGCTTCATTGAGCAATTTTTGAAGCTATTTTCTTCCTCAGTTTTAGCCATTAAATGGATTTATTGGAGGTGAAATTGTGTGCAAGAGTTGTTGATTTTTTGGATGCCTTTTTGTGGAGAAATTAGATCAAGAAAAAGACATTTGTTGATCTTAATTTAGAGGTATCTATTAGAAGATCTTCTTCATTCCTTTGATTACTTCTTCAAAGGTAATTTTTTAGCCTTTAGATCTTAATTTAAGGCATGTTGATGGATCCTTAGGATGGAGACTAGTAGTTAAATTTTTGCCATTTTTTGGTTTTAATTTATATATCTTAATCTATCTCACAATTTTACCATAGCATGTTATAGATACATTCATCTATTGACAATAACTCATGTAATATATATTCATGGCATTGCACTCTGAATGCTCATGTACAAACTCATTTCACTTGTGTGCTTACAAGGTCATTGGAAACTTTCTCTATGGGCTAACAAGAACAAAGCTCAAGTTCACATATGACATCATTTGTTAATGAGAAGAGTAAGTTATGACCTAAAGCATATCAATTTCATAAGACCTACACAAATATTGTACTTATCTTTAGTGGTTGTGTTGTATGTGGTTGCATTGTTATTGTACATTATGTACGTTTCATTAACTTTTTTAGCATTTGTTTTGCTTTTGTTTTTTGTTATAGTTTGATGCCACTTTCAATTACCCTTGATTGGTAATAGTAATAATGATTTGAAATTATATTTTGTAGAACTACCTATGCAGGGAGGCATACATGTAGAAAGTGAAATCTAAATGGATGGAGTTATGTGAGATTTTGAGCTTTCCCAAATCAATTAATTTATTTGCTAATCCAAAAATAACTCAAATTTTAAATAATATTAGAGTAATGAACCGAATGAAGCAATGAACGACAATATCACAATCCCTATTACTATTCATGCATACATTGAGAATAATCCTTTGTCAACAATATTTTGGAACAATTTCATAAAAATTTATAAGTATGATGATGTAAGTTAGGATTCTACCAAATTCTTTACTTGTATGCTAAGTCAAATTTAATATACTATTCATTTCTTGACATGTAAAATGGCCTCTGGACAGAAAAGATGATAGAGAAATCTTTGGAGTCATCTTTATCAAAATTCCTTAGCCACAAGTTCTCATGCATCATCCTTTAGCATACCAAACACCATAGCAAAAGTGACATTAATGTTTGTCGACTATATGTTGAAAGTTCTATCTGCCTAAGTGATACATGTCATGGTCATGTTTGTGTGCTTGCTATTTATAACTTCTTGTATGCATGAATGAAAAACTAACGTCACATCCTCATCCTATTGGATAGTGTAGAAAGTGGCTCATTGGTTGCATTATGTTGTGTAAGGGTATTTTAATGTTTCAGCTTTTTGTTAATGTTAATATGGGATAGTTCAATAGGCCTAATCCAACAACACTCGACTAGGCAAAAGATATGACATGGGACAACCCAATTAGCTATTAGGCTTACCTTATTAGTAATTGACCAAGTGATCAACCAAGCCCAAGCCCTCTTTAGGCCATTCAACTAGTATGAGTATCGACACCTTATCTAGTTAACCAAAGTGTAGTCGATCAGATCAAGAATGATTATTCTTCCGTTAATTAAGGAGACATTTGAATCCAATGAAGTTTCATCACCTTGACAAGAGTATGCATAGTTGACTCATAGGTGAGTATGTATCTCAACCTTAAGAGGTTGATCAGAGCAGTGTAGAATAGCTCCTAGACCACCCCTTTACCACATTAAATGCTCTGATATGTAGTGTTCCTTCGCATTAATGGAATGTACTATACTACTTTCCTATTGAACCAGAATAGTACATGCCTCTATCATACCGTCGTGATCAATGGAGTTGGAAAAGATACCACCTAGCGAAGTACACTAAAGGGAAAAAATAAAGGCCCACTTTATATAAGCAAGGTATAATTGACATATTGGTCTGTCCAAAAAAGCTATAAATACCCTATTGCTACCCTTCAACATAGTATGCTCATTATTATTAAAAGCCCTCACTCTATTACTCTACTACCTAGTTGATGAAGTATTAACTTGAGTGTTGGAGTGCCATAGTCAAGGACACTTTGGCTAGCCTAATGTGTGCTATTAGTTGCAATGAAGGAAGAACTATAGGAAATGCAAGAACTTACGGATTGACTTCTTTTTGAGCCAGGACTCAACCTGACTATATCCTCATAACTCCTTGACCTCCTACTAGTCAATCGCATCGGACTGAAGCCCAAAATACTACCAAACAGATTATACCATCATCATTTGGCATCGTCTGTAGGAAGTTGAGTATGTAACCAAGAAAAAAAATAGATAACACATAGAGAGTCATTTTTAAGAGAGAGGAGTGCAGAAGGTCCTCAACTACTCATCCTCGACCTTGATAAAAATACGATACAACTGGACTTCATTCCCAACCAAAACAAGTAGTAACCTTGACTATGCCTCAACTCATGCAGTTGATCAATAAGCGGATATCATCCAAGATTTTAACTCAACTGTCAGCCACTCTTAACAAGCATAACAACCAATAAAGACCTCAAATGATGGGAATCTATCCCTTGCTAATTGAGAAGAATGGGAAGAAATATCTCACCAAATGCAACAGCTAAATAGATATCTTGAGGAGATTTCCAAGAAAAACTCCAAAAGAAACCCCCACTATGATAATGCACTTTGACTTCCCTACGAGCAAGAGTTTTCCTTTGTCTAGGAGATAATTAACGAGCACATAGCCATCAATGCTAAGGTTCCAATCATTCTACTCAGGTATGATGGCTCATCCGACCCGAACAAGCACTTACTCAAATTTAGACACATGATGTAGCTCCACAAGCATAATGAATGCATTTATGCCAAAATATTGGTCGCCACATTCCAAGAAATTACACTTGATTGATTTATCAAGTTGGAGCTAATGTCAATTTGCTCTTATGACCAGCTTTGTGACAAATTTCTCTACTAGTTTGTCAGCTGAAGAAAAGTGAAACTCCCTTATACTCATTTGCATACAGTTAAGTAGAACAAGTGGGAGTTTTTTTCAAGATTTTTTGTGAGGTTTAAAACAAAAGTATTGAAGATTGAAGTCCTAAAATAGAATCCTAATTGATGTCCTATTCTTAGGTTTGTAACACAAAGAGTGCGTCAATACTAGTCAGAGAGAGATCAAAGATAATAGAAGAGCTACTCGACCTAATCGTGAGGTACATGACCCAAGAGGACATAAACATAACGAAATATGGTAACCTAAACAATGATAAGAAAAAGGCCAAGAGAAAATTGCCAAATAGCACAAGAATGGTCATCGATCTCCCACCACAAGATTTCACAACTACAAATCACTAAACACTATAAAAAAGAAAGTGTTGTTTGCCATTTGGTATGATAGCCTCCTAAGAAAGCCCACGAAGTTGACTAAGACCAAGGCAATGAAGAGATCAAAAAAATACTATCATTTCCATAAATAAAAAAAGCATAACACCGAGGATTGCTTTAATTTGCATGATGAGATTGAAATGCTTATTCAATAAAGCCACCTGAAAAATTTTATCGATGAGAAAGCCAGATAAGAGATGCGCTAAACCATCCAGACTTTCCATAGAGAAAGGTCGATCAACCCAAGAAAAAGGACATGAGAAATAAGCTTATCGATTTGTACCTATCTCTAAGAGGTGTGTCGAAACTATTGTTGGAGGCCCAATGAGAGAGACTCCAAGTCAACTAGGAGACAAAACTAGAGAGAGTTGTACTCGACTAAGTCTTTCTTAGTCAAAATAGATTTCCAATTCTCCACCAGTGCAGAATCTATTTTTTTTTGAACTCGAACCTCTCGCACATTGAGAATCATGGCACTAACAATAATCTAGATTTCCCCCTTGTTATGTTAATTGAAATAGCCAACTTTGAGGTCAAAAATATCTTGGCTAATAATGGTAGCTCTGCAAACATAATTTTTTTATCGATACTATTGGTTTGATTTAGAGGATTTGGGATCATTTTGGAGAGATCCATAGACCTGTCTACCTCATTTGGTAAAGCCCCCTAATGAAGGACACTTATGTCAACTACCTGGTAGTTGATGTACCATCTGCTTATAATGTTATAATTAGACAACCAGCGCTGAATGACTTTAGTGCTATTATCTCGACCTACCACATAAAGGTCAAGTTTCCAATAGTTACTGGGACTAATAAATTACTTTGCAATATGAAGGAAGCTTGGTATGTTACACATCTCAATTGAGGTAAATGAATAGAAGGCTTGACCAAAATTAAAACCTTCACGAGACATTCTAGTAATGAAACCCAAGATATATAGCTGAATAAGAAAAAGAAAGCTAAAAGAGAATAAGGTTGAATTAGTCAGGGAGTTCATGACCATCAAGCTCAAGCCTAGAGACCCTAACAAGACTACAAGTATTAGAATTAATCTAGGGAGCAGCATAGATTGCTTAATGGTCGATTTTCTCAAAATAAATGTTTATGTTTTTGCCTAGAAAGCTACTGACCTCTCAAGAATCGACTATAGCATCATTGTCCACCACCTAGATGTAGACCTCTCATTTAAGCCAATCAAGCAGAAAACCAGGACCTTCAATGCTGAAAGATGCTAGATAATCGAGGAAGAGGTCAACATGCTCTTAAAAGCAAGATACATCGTAAAAATTTAATATCTTAGTTGGCTCTATAATATATTCCTTGTCCCTAAAATTAAGGAAAAATAGAGAATGTATAATGATTTTATTGATTTGAATAAAACTTATCCTAAAGACCCTTACCCGCTGCCTCACATAGATTTGTTAGTTGTCTCTACTACTAGTTGTGATCTTTTAAGTATGATAGATACATTCCAAGTATATTATCAAGTTTTTATGGCCTCTAAGGATAGGACAAGACCTTCTTTGTGGTCCCCAATGATGTCTACTATTTTCTTATCATGCTTTTTTAGCTCAAGAATGTATGTGCAACTTACTAAAGACATGTAAATTTTATGTTAAAAATTGAGATCTGAAGGAACATGGAGGTTTATGTTTATAACATGATTGTTAAAATAGAAAAAGAGTAAAACCATTTAGTCAACCTCAGTTGTACATTTTCAATTTGAGCATTTGGTATAAAGCTTAATCTCAATAAATGCACGTTTGAGGTTAAAGAGGCAAAGTTCTTGGAATACATGGGTAGTTAAAGGGAAATAGAAGTAAACTCATAAAAGAGCTAAGCAATTTTGGATATCTCACCTCTTCAAATAGTTAAAGACATGTAGTGTTTAGTCAGAATGATCATAGCTTTGGGGTGATTCATTGATGGACTAGCGGATAAAAGCTTACTGTTCTTCAAAATTCTAAAGATGTGTGGAAGTTTCAATGGATGAAGTAATGCAACTTGACCTTGGTCGATTTGAAACTATACTTGTCAGCACTACCGATGGTAGCTAAGCCATACGTCAGGATACATTACATATATATCTAATAGTCTCATTAGAACCCATCAGCTTAGTTCTGGTCTCGACTAGGCAAAGCACCTACCGACCTATCTATTACAACAGCAAAGCATTGCAAAGCTTAGAACATAATTATCTAAAGAACAAAAAATTCACTTTTGCTTTGGTCACAACAGCTAGGAAATTGAGGCCCTATTTTCAATCTCATTCTATTATTATCCTAACAAACTAGTTATGCCCTTGATGAGTATGGTAAGCTCTACAAAAGATATCTTTCTGGACTACTATTAAGGTGCTTGACATTAAAGTAGGCTCAGGAGGTCTTACAGGAAGTTCATTCAAGAATCTATGGCAATCACTTTGGAGGACAAGCATTTGTCCATAAAGTTATCAAACATGGATACTTTTAGCCAACCTTGCTAAAAGCTATAGTCGACATCACCAGAAAATGCCCATCTTGCTAGATCCACTCCAATATACCTACCAATCTACATCAATGCTAGTGCCAATTCAGATTGCATGGTCATTTGACAAGTGGGGGCTAGACATAGTTGGTTCCTTCCCAAAACTCATAGGTCAAAGAAAGTTTATGATTGCTATGGTCAAATACTTCACGAAAGAGGTTGAAACATAGGCGGTCCCAAAGATAACTGACCTAGCCATCA
The DNA here is from genome assembly GCA_014898725.1 of Jacaranda copaia. Taxonomy (NCBI): domain Eukaryota; kingdom Viridiplantae; phylum Streptophyta; class Magnoliopsida; order Lamiales; family Bignoniaceae; genus Jacaranda; species Jacaranda copaia. The sequence continues at coordinate 953,033 of JACGDI010001665.1, forward strand.
AAACCGTCCTATGGAAAAATATTATCTGCCATTTTGGTCTGTCCAAGGTGTTGATATCAGATAATAAGATGCTGTTTCAAAGCAGAAGCACGATGAACTTGTGTAAAAGTTTAGGAATTCAACAACATTTCACCTTGGTTGAGAACCCACAAGCTAATAGGCAAAAAAAAGCCATAAAAAGAACTATCTTAGACCACATCAAAGCTTGACTCGAAAGATCTAGAGCAAGTTGGGTAGATGGCCTCTTTGGGGTCCTATAGGCATACAAAACCACTCAAGAACTACCATAGGCTACAACCTTTACAGTTTGACCTAGGGGTCAGAAGTAATTATTCCAACAAAATTGATACAATATATAATTGGAATAATCACTACCTCTCAATTAGAAAAGAGTCTAAAAGAGAATTCTATCCCAAGACATTCGACAAGTTGTGCTAGCAAGCATATACAATAATGTAAGGACATAGGTCAAAGATGGCCTAGCATTACAACTATGGATTTTGACCAAAAAGCTTTAAAGTGGGAGACCTCATCCTCAAAAAAGTTGAAGTCTTGAGAAATGTGGGTAAGCCCAACCCAAAATGGAAGGGCCCCTACATGGTAGTCAAAGTAGTAAAGCACAACTTTTATTGACTAGTAGATATAGATGGCAACAAGTTCCCTCAACCAGGGAATGCGGTTAACTTGAAAAAATTCTATGTGAAAAGAGACCAAGTTCACCAACTCTTTTGTAATACAATTCCAAATTAATAAAGACAATTTACATTTTAACAACTACTCAATCTCACCAGTAACCATGGATTCTGGCCCAACAACTTAATAAATAAGTTCATCGTTTAAAGTCAATCTTGTAGTTGATTGTTAGCCTTACTTAAGAAATGAATAAATTATTTAAAGTTGACCTTGTAGTCGACCACAAATCTATTTCAAACCATGATCACAGCAACTGGCCCAACTACATAATAAACAAACAAATCATTTATAATTGATTATGTACTCTACATAACCTAAAAATGATCCTTTCATTGATGTGCATAATTAAAGTCACTTAAAAAATGCATGCATTTTGATTTAAAGGTTAAACAATGACTTGCAATTAAGTTAATAAAGTTGACCATGATTGACCGTAACCCCAAGCCTATTCATTTGACTATGAAGAGGATGTTTAAATTGACCAAGAAGTTGACTACAAAGACTATTTTAAAAACCAATTCTTAATGGATCAAGTCAATATAGATGTGCTTACATCCATCCAATTATTTCTTTACAAGTCGATCTCATAATCGACCACCAACTTGGTTCTAAACTAATTAAACATTACACATTCCTTCATTAAAAGATTGCACTATCTGACTAGTTACATGAAAGAAAAATTATTTCTTTACCTATTGATGTAATCAATTTGCAAGAGTTAAAGCAATAAAAAGGAAGAGAGCAAATCAACAACAAAAAATGAGCAAAAAGTTAATATTATATAATCAAATATTAGTTTACATTATAGCAATTATTTTTGTTCATATATTCAACCAAAGTTCCATACAAGGTGAATACAAACAAAAAATAGAAATAGCTTATCTTAGCTCGACCTAATACCTTCTCCTCCATCACTTTCATCAGCCACCACCTTATCGACAACACAACTGAGCTTATCATTGGACGGCACTCAAAAAATGGCCAAAGGACCCTTGACCTCCTATTCAGACTCTAGAACAGGCATTGGCTAGATAGCAGTGGCAAGTTGAGAAGCTCGTATCTCATTAGTCGGGAAATGTATTCCACGAGAAGGAAATAAGTAGCAATTTCAAACTTGCCATCTTTAATTTCAAATGCAATATTATTCATGAAGTCAAACTCCTTGGCCATCTAGGCCATCCTTTGGTGGGGAGCAGCCACAACTCCACTGATGTATTCTCTTCAATAAATAAGGGGTTAAGATAATCCTAGAGTTGTTGGGTTTGAAGCAGATTAAGGTGTTCCCTATCCTCAGGATGAAATTGATACCCTAAGAACTCCAACTACTTCATAGCCTTCTTGTAGGCCTCTTGTGTGTCATTAATTTTAAAGACAACACTAGCTTCTTAGATCGCTGAATATAGCATGAATTGCTACACTGCTTTCTTCTTTGTGTCTTGCAGTACTTTGAAGAACTCATCTTGGGCATACATGCTCTTACTGTTATACCCATGCTCCTAACCAGCATTATACAAAGCCTCAACCTCTAGTCTAGCCTTCCACAGCAACTGGTCCATGGTGCTCTTCTCATCCACTGTAGCCAACAGCTGCGTGTCTTTCTCCTTGGCCTATTAAGTCAACTCATCGATCCTTGACTATATCAAATTAAGCTGAGCCTTTTTATCTTTAGCACATTCTTGCTCATTCTAGAGCTTCTCCCAATTACTAAGGGCCATCTTTGACCTTTGATAAAAATGATAGCCCATTTAGCTCCGCTATAACAATAATGCATTTAGTCGAGAAATTTAAACATAAACTGGGATAAAATGAGTAAAACTCATTAGATACTTATGTATGATAAGTGAATACTTTTAGGGTTTTCTGATAGCTTACCTCTAGCATCTTTTCTTTGTCAGACATGAAAAGTTCGACTATAATCACTTTTAGGAGACCAACTCTAGTAAGCCTTACTTTTATCATTGGTGTCAAGTTTTGAACTAAGAAGTTTGTCCCGTACCTTGCAAAAGGAAAGTTGGGCAGTTGGAATAAGTTATTTTCTAGTTGAGGCCAAAAAAAAAAAAGGCTTGCCAGCTTTTGTTTTTCCCTTCTCCACTATAGTGTTCTTTTAACCAGGCTCAACCTACTGGATAGCTGGTGTCCTTTGTCAAGACATGAGGCCACTTACCTCAACAGGAGTTAGTTGGGCTAGTTAAGGAGTAGATGGTAGTGCTTGTGGCTATGGGGCAACCTAAGAGGCATTATCTTAATAGGCAACTGCTTAATAATGCTCTTACGCCCTCTGTTGGCGTGTCATTGCCTGCTGATGAGTGTATTTCATGGTTTTTTTCTTGATTTGAAATCGACACAAACACAAATGCATCATCATTGACAAAAACATTAAGCAAATAATTATCAAAAGTTAATAAGGACATCTACTTAGTCAAACATAATTGGCAAATCTAGCTGAGCAGGCAATATGCCTACTAGCACAAAGTTCCTCTCCTTAATATACCCCGATACCTCCATTTGACCAAATTGAACTAAGTCATGGAGGAAGGTATTAGGCTATAAGGGGTTTTCCTTTATAGTTATCTTGATGTGCCCCCTCAACCACCCTTTAAGTATATTAAACCCGACCCTACTCAAAGCCTGAACAAAAAAATAGCATTTTTTCCATACTTAGCTGTGAGAAAAAAGGGGATTCACCAAGAACTTTCAATAAAGGTAGGCTGTGAGGTAATAGAAACCTAACTCCTCAATACTACCTGACTTTTGGGACATCAAGAGATTGAAGAGTTTAGAGAAATTGGCAAAAGATGTGGATTTGTTATGTATGGCCATTAAAACAACGAAGTTATAAATTATTGACAAAAAATTAGAAGGCAACTAAGTTATACATACTCAAAGACCCACTAGTGGGTCAATCATAACTCGTGCTAAAGGAAATTTAAGCCCATATTTAAGGATATCTCGAAATTGGTCAACCATCCACTCAGAGATTGATGTATCTTATCAATAGGCTAAGGGATGATAAACTCGAACTCAAAAGAAACGTGATATAACTATCTAATTAGCTCTAAGTCCCTATCTTTGATCTGAGAAACAATTTTACTATAGTGATTAGGGGTGAATAATCTACCATGAGATACAAGAGGTTGGCTTAGCTTAACCTCACCCCTAGCATTGACACGAGTGTCAATCAAACTACTAAAAAATGTTGAACTATCACTAGAAGACTTACTAGACTTGCTAGTCAAGCTAGCTACCCTCCTAGTTGAACCCACATCCAATCAGGTCTCCTTATTATCACTCCCCTTATTATTATCTTCACCAAACACTTTGAACATATTTGCTATGAAAAATATAGTTGAAATAAAGAATAATAAAACTTGCTTAAGATCGTAGAAGACTTACATGGTCAACAAGATTAAAGCAAACTCAACTAATAGAAAGAGTAGTAAAATGCCAAGCTCAACCTCTCAGAGTGCTGTAAATGTTTAAATGAAAAATTTTCACCGTACCTGCTTATAAGCCTTAGCTAGCAAGTAACTCAACTAGCTAAAATGATTGGCTATTAGATAATTATTATATACCCATCAGTTGACTTTCTATACTACTTGATGTAACTAACACATTAAATGCATTGAAAACTTGGTCAATTTTGCAAATTTGAACATCATTAATACGTTGAATTCCTCATTAAGCGTATTCTAATTTTATAAATTAGCTAATCTTTATTTCTTCTAGTCAAACAACTCGATCAAAACTCAAGAGTGGATGGGAATTATGATATGGGATAGCTCAACATGCATAACCTAATAACACTTGACTATGCAAGAGACATGACATGGGACAACCCAATTGGTTATCAAGCCCAGCCCAATAGCAACCAAGCCTAAGCTCTCTCTAGGCCATTCAGACAGTATGAGTATCGATACCGTACTCGATCAACTAGAGTGTGGTTGGTTGAATCAAGAATAATTATTTAGCCCTCAACTAGGGATACATTCAACTCCAGCAAAGTTCCATTGTCTCAACTAAAGTATGCATATGAAAGCAAGAGTAATGCTAGGATCTAACAATTAAAACTTCAAAAGCTTAAATTAACTAGGCTACTCAAGCAACCAAGGATCTAAACATGCTATAGATTTAGATTTGGCAAGAGGAATACTGTGATAAGCAAATTTTTTAGGAGAAAATAGCGAACAATTCATGGATCTAGAATCTGTTCGAAACCAAAATAACAAAGAATCAACAACTTTTTCCTGGATTTGAGATCTTCAAAAATTATGAAATTAAATTTGGAAAGTTTCCACTAAATGATAAAGATCATAGGAAAAATTCAAAGCAAAACTCGATCTAGATCTCCTCCAAAAATTCTACAAAATTGTTGCTCTGCACGGTGGATCTCCAAAGCAAACAAACCAAATGTTTTGCCTCTATTGATATGATCCACACACCAATTGAACTTACAATTTCTCCTTTGATTTAGCTGGATAAATGAGAGAAGAAAGGCATGGTGAAGGTGGATTTTGAGATTTGAAGAAGATGAGAGAGCAAAGCTTCAACTCATGCGGCAATACTTGGAGAAAAGCTTTTCGAGGGAAATGCAAAGAATCTAATTCTTCACACCAATTGTGCTAGTGTTGAATCCTCTTACTTCTATATATAGAGAGAGGAGGATGGTGTGATGTCAAGTTGGCATCACACCTTTCTCAAGGTGGGTGGCCACTTGCAAGCTTAGGTGGCAAATTTAAATTCAAATCTCATTTGAAATTTATGTGCATTTCAACTTAATTTGGAATCTAATTTTAAATTAAATAAAATGCTAATCCAAATTAACTCTTCATTTGAATTTTTCCTCCAAAATATATTCTTCTCAATAATTAAATTAAACACTTTAATTTAATTAATTAACCTTGGACTTAATACTTAAGTCAACAAGCTTAATTTTGTTAATGTTTTAAGTTTACTTGACCAATTAATGGTCATTTTGGCACCAAATAATTAAATCCTTAATTATTAGTCTGATTTTACTCCTTAAATTAGTTGATTAATGTAACACTTAAATTAATCAAATCAAAATTCTGCATAAAATTAATCACCTCAAAATCAGTTCACTAGGAATGAATATTCTAACACTTAGAAGATTCCTCCATCAATTAGGAAGCCCATTAGATTTTATGTGTAACCCAATAGGTTTTACCATTTGTTGAACATGGGCCCACAACTCTTTGTGACTTCTAAATAGCTTATATTCATTTTAGTTTAAAATATTTTTAAACTAATTGACTCAATTCAATTAATCTCATTAATTAAAGAATACCCAATCTCCATAGTCGATGTGCTACTTTAAGCTCGTGAAACCCAACTAATTGACTAAAATGAATACTCTTGGAGAACCATTATTTCTCTATGCGTATCATGCAAATATGGTCCTTCAATCTCCTATCTCTCGAAGGAGGCTTAGAGCAAAATATTTTTAGGCTCCCCAGTAACCTTGATACTATGCTTCTATTCTCAATGTTCAATTACCTTGTGTGACCTCACCTTTGAAAAACTCTTTTTCCAAATTTTCACACCACCTTGCACAAAAAATTTCTTGGAATCGATCATTATTAAATGCACAAAAGATGTACTCACCTTTTACAAAAATGAGAAGTCGGATTCCATCTTGGATCTCACAAACCTCCATACCAAGTAGCTCATGCCCAATCTCAACCCGAACGGCTCATTAGGTGAGCAAGGTTGAGTCCAATCATGAGGACCAAACACAAGGTTACCATGGATCTTTAGGTCAAAGAACTAATTATATATATTGGTGTAAGCTAGAGAATTTACAATAGTGCATATAATTAGTCCTTTAATTTGAGAATTCATGGTAACCTTGTATTCAAGTTCTTATGCTTTGATTTTGTCCTGACCATGTAACAGGTCATCCAGGACTTAGGTTGAGAGCAAACTATCTAAGTATAGAGATTGGTGAGTTCCAAGATGGGATCCATTTCGCTCGTTGTGAAGAATAAGTTGATCTCTTACATATTCGAGGATGATTAGTTCCAAGAAATCATTGCACAAGATAGTATGATAATTTGGAAAAAAAATTTTCCAAAGATAAGGTCACAAATGGGAATCAAACATCAAGAATAAATACATACTCATCGAGGCTATTAGGGAACCGACAAATATCTTGCCTTTATCCTCTTTCGGAAGATAGAAAATAGAAAGACTATATTTGCATGGTAATCATGAGCGGAATAGGTTCACCCAAGATTAATTCATCTAATTGGTTGGGCTCCATAGGCTTGTGCTACACATTAGCTATGGAGATCATGTACCCTTCAACTAATAAAGATTAATTGAAAGAGCGATTAGTTTAAAAAAGTGTAGACTAACTGAAATATTTAATATCCACTAAAACACAATGTGTTATGAGTCTATGTCTAATTAATTGGTAAACCTAAAGGGTCACACACAAAAGCCTAGAGCACTCTAATTGAAATTAGATAAATTATTTAAAGAGTTACATGATTGAAGTGGTCAAGTTTGGAAGAGACTAAGTTGAATAATTAAGAGTTGGACAATGACTTGATTAATTTAAAGTGGCAAAATTAATCAAATAATATGAGAAGTTGAATTAGACCGATTAATTAATGTGTTAATTCAATTGGAGCCATGTGACAATTTAATTAGTCTAGTCAACTTAAGGAGTTGAGTTGATTTAATTAATTGAAGAATCTAATTTTATAGGAAAAATTAAAACAGAAAAGTCCATTTAAATATTAGGTGATATTTAATTTTTTTAATTTTTTAATTAAAATTAGATTTTAATTAGTGGAAATTAATTTTCAACTAAGCATGCAAGTTGGAATGGTGTGAAGGATTCATATAGAGGCATCCATCACACCTTATAAATACCCTCTCACACCATTCATGATAGCCGGCCACCTTTCTCTATTTTCCTCCCAAAATTCTCTAAATTAGTTGAGATTAAAAATAAAAAAAACCCTACTCTCCTAGATTCTTTAGACAATTTCCTCTCTTGTAAACTTCCTCACCTTTTCTCCATCACATTCCTCCTTCATCTTCATTCTATTTCTAGTATCAAATTGCGGATCTAGAGTATTTTGAGGTGTGTGGATTCTTTTAGAGACACTACATTTAGAGTGATGATTGTTGGTGAAAAAGGAAAGTCACTCGAAGAAGAGTTCTTCAAGAGGTGATTCGAGGAGATCCAACCAGTGGTCTTGGTGCACTTTGAGGACTTTTGGAGACCAAAGGTTGCTGCACTTGAAGGCTAAGGAATGGAAAAAAGAGTCCAAGTAAAAAGGAATTGGAGATCTTCGCTAAAGGAGTTATTTGGAGGATCTTCAAGTTGATTTTGTAAAACTCAACCAAGGTACTTCTTCACCTCATAATTATAGCATAATCTAGATCCTTTGGTTTAGTGTTGTAAGTTATTTTTGAAGTTTTAATTTTCTATGGTGAATGGATCTTTGTCTTACTACTACCACCAGATGGCATCAGAGCCAATTTCATGCCTAATTTTGGATTTGTTTGAATTGATTCATGTGATGAATTGATTGTAGAACTCTAATTTCATAATTCAATTAATGGATTTAAGATTTTGGGGTTGATGCATGTGTCACTTGTTGTGATGAATTGAATTATGTTAATATGTACTAGATAATGATTTAGATATGTTGGCATCAGATTTGATTCATATGCTAGATGTTGATTATGCATGAAATGATGTTCAATTGTGATTTAGCATGTTGTTAATTGCTTAAAAGATTTTTGGGAATTTGTGAATCCAATTGGATTAGATTTATGTGAAAGAGTTTGAAGAATAGTGATTTTTCCTTGAATTTGATTTTTGAAGTTCGTTGACGACTTTAATTTGAAGTTTGTAAAATGTTTACATTTTGAAAATTTGTCAAAATATGTGTGGAATAATATTTTGGAGTGTCCAAGAGTTTAGACATGAAAAAGTGCATAAAACAGCTAAAATGGTGCCTATTGGAATTGCCACCTGTTGGCCATCACCTAACATGACAATAAAGGGGCTATGCATGCTTATGTACTGTGCTTGGGTGGCTGACAGGGCATTGACCTATCCAAAAGCTGCCAAGAGGGTACTGTCTTGTTGTTTGGGTGTGTTTTTTCTTGCTAAACTCCATTTTGCCATTCAAATTTGATGCATAAGTGTTATGCAACTCCTCAAATTAATGTTGGATAGTTTTGCATGTTTTTAAAATCAAATTTGAGATACTCTTCAAGTTTGTGCAAAATTATGGTGTATAAATGTTAGGCTAAATTTTGCTTATAATTAATTATTTATGTGATAAGCATTTGATTGTTGATTTGAATGTCAATTCTTATTAGTTTTTATTTAATTGTTGAATGAACAATGTTATGAATTAATGGGAATGAATATGAGCCTTTAAGTTGGTTTAATTAAAATTCAATGATGATTAAATGGGTCGTAATTAATAGGTGCTTGTGTGCCTCTTGTTTTTCCTCCATGGAAATGTTTTAGGAGTGGAACAATTAGGTGGTGAGGGTTTCCTTTTACTTGTAATCATTGTATGGAGGCTAAGGAGGCTCAAGAAGGCTTGAAAACCCATGAATGCATCAGATGCATTCATATAATAGATAAGATCTATTAATTTAATCAACCCACCTAAATCTATTAAGTAATATACCTAGAACTCTAAGTGCATTGCTTAGTCAAGGCTCATGCTCACCCCAAGTTTAGATGCATGCTAAGTTTACTTATTTATGCTTTTTCTATCTTTTGATGTATGGTGACGCATGCTTAAGGTAGAGAACCCAAATAAGTAAAGATCTAATTATGGTATCTTCTAAGCAAATAAATCTCTCGCTTAAGTTCAATCAATATTAAATCAAAATAGATAAAATTAAATAGGGTTTAATAATCCATGCCTTCTACTAATAAGTGTCACATGAGGTACTATCGCAATTATGTACTGTCTCACCAGTCGCGGAACATGCTTTTAGTGGAAAGCTAAGATCACTACTTTAGCATGAGATGCATTTTAATGGAAATTAGCTATGATATTATCTCATGAGTTGTGGAATGATCGTAGTTAAGTTTATAATTAAAGAATGATTAGTAGGTTTAACTTAACACCTAGTAATATAGATTTCATACAAGTCATGAGTCTATATAAAAAGTGAGGCAAACATATTAAGAATTACATAGAGAATTGGTAAAAGTTACCTACCTTAGGGTTATAGAAAAATGTCTCACAAGTCGTAGGTTTGTGAGTGAAGCCTTCGGGCCTAAATTCTTACTAGAAAATGTGATTTTCCAAATTTTTCATTAGGATAAGAAATTTGAAGAAATAGTAGGAGCAAAATATGCTAGAAAGACCACAATCATGTTTTCAATATCAAAATTCAATCAAATGCTTGTATTATCTTCCTCACTCATGTAGATTTGTGAAATCTCAGGAATAAAAAAGGCTAAAAATCCACTAAATATCATTTCAAAACTAATAAACTAATCTGGCCATGCTATTGCGATTGTCTAAACCTCAAAATCATTCTAGATACTTAGAAATGAATATATGTCCTATTTCAAAGTGCCCTAAATCTAATATAGTTCAATGTGAATCTAGAGACACATAAAATATTCATAAAATAGGTTGAGGATCACCTCATAGCCCATAGTCTCATGATGGCATGAGACATGCCTCAGTCAATTGCTTGCATTTACAAGGGTTGTATATCAAACAAGAAATGAGGGTTTTATGTAGTCAAAGGATATTTTTAAATCTAGGATGGTTGAGGGAGCATATGTCCTTAACTATAGTCCAAAGATGATAAAGCTTGTTGAGAAGTTCTTCAACTTGGATATATTGATGAACAATGATCTCTATGGGGATTTGATCCTCCAATCCTTGCTGAGTTTATCAAAGTAAATTGTTGGTCAAGGCGAAGAAAACCATGAAAATGGAAAACCTCTAATGACTGCTTTTTTCTCTCACTCTAAAAGCCTAAAAGGTAAGTAAAAATGGAGTAAAGAAGAAGAAATGTACTTTTTCTAAGAGAAAACAACCATTTAAGTCATTTAATGGAATCAAAAAGATAATCGAGGATAAATGGATGTAACTTGTTTCTATTATGGCGAATTAGGTGATTGAAAGCTCAAGTGCAAAGAATATCTTGTAACCTTAGGGAAGGGTAAGTTGTTTATTAAAGTGCACCTTGGGATAGATTCTTCCTTATGGTTATTTGATAATACATATATTTCTCATCTTTGTAATTTGTTACAAGTTACAGAAAAAAGAATAAATATTAGTGATGGGGATATGATCATTTGCCTTGACAATAGAGCAAGAGTTGTGGCTAAAGCTAAAGAAATACGTTAGACTTCAGATATTCTAAAACTTGTACTAAATCCTTGTTACTATATATCTTCGTACCATTGGTACAATGTATAATTGATTATAGATTTTAGATTCTCTACCATCACTAATGTACATTCAATAAAATAACAAAAGAAACTAGATAACCAAGAAGATTCTTATCTTTGGCATGCTAAGCTTGAACATATTTCTAAAAATAGGATGAGTGAGCTAGTTGCCTAAAGTTCAATAAATGTTAGTGGACTAGAAGACTTACCTACTTGTGAGTCTTGTTCAAAGGGAAAAATGACCAAGGCTCCATTTGTTGACATACGAAGCAATCCATTAGCCTTTTGGATTTGATCCATATAGATGTTTGTAGGCCATCAAGACTTAGTGCAAAAGAAGGCTATTTTTACTTCAACACCTTCACTATTGATTCCACTCAATTCAAAAGCCTTTAAAAAGTTCAAAAACTATAGCAATGAAGTAGAAAAATAACTTGAACTTAGTATTAAGGCTCTTCGATTGGATCGAGAAGAAAAATACTTAAGTAACAAATTCTTTAATTATCTAAAAGAGAATGGGATTCTCTTAGAATGGGCTCCACCCTGCATACCCCAACATGAAGTGGCTAAAAAGAGAAATCACACCTTATTAACATCGTACGGTCTATGATGAGCATCATCAATGTCCCTTTCTCTTTTTGGGAATACACCTTACATATAACGGCAAGACTACTAAATATAGTACCCTTAAAGTCAGTGCCAAAAATGCCATATGAGATATGGTATGATAAATTACCTTGTTACTCTTATTAAACAGTTTGGGGGTCTCACGCTTATGTCAAAAGACTAGTGGGAGACCAAAAGTACAAGATAGACTAGGATCCATAAACTAAAACCAAAATAGGGAAAAATTTAAATAGCCATTCCCATCCCAAGGATCTATCAACATGCCTTAAAGTAAGATCTAAAGGAAAGAAAATTACTTTTGAAGAAGGAATCAAAGAAGTGGAGAAAATCTTCTATTGGACACTTTCAAATCAAGATAACAAGCATTTCTTCCCTAATTTGATTTCTCCATACCAAGGTCTCCAAAAATCAGAAACTTTTGCACACAATATCACCTCTAATACAGCCACTCAATGGTCAAAAACTAGAAGGAAAGCAGCTCCAAAAATTGCCCTATGAAGCTCCAAACTTTGGCCACTAGAAAGGTTCAATTATCAATCCTAAGCTTCCCAAGCATGAAGTTGCTAATGTGTAATCCACACACCTAGGAAGGTCTCTCAATCCACACTCTCTTTGCTAGAGAAGAGAAGAGGAAAAAGATGATGGAGGTGGTAGTTTTTAGGAGGGGAAGAGAGGAACAAGGGAATCAATGAGATAGTTACTCAACATATGAGTTGGCTACCCTTTGGAGGGAAAAAAATGAGAGCATAAATCACACCATCCACACATGCCAACTTGCTAGATTCCTCTAGCTTGAATTTTGCATTTTAATTTCAGATATTAAAAATGCCAACTCATATAATTCAAATGGACTCTTCTATTTGATTTCCCTCTAAAACTTGAATTCCCTATTTAATTATATTAAAATAAATTAAATCTTTAATTTATTTAATTAACTTAACTCCTTAAGTTAATTAAGATAACTTAACTCTTTAAGTTAGTTTGAGCTAACTTAACTCCTTAAGTTAACTTGACTAAATAATATGTCATATGGCACCATTTAAATTAACACCTTAGTTTAATAGGCCTAATTTAATTCTTTAAATTATTTTGATTAATTTAACACTTAAATTAATCAAGAAAAAATGTCCAATTAATAATTAGATAACTTGATTTCTCTCCTTAGGCAAAAACACCACATATGAACTTAGAAAATTCCTCTTATCAAATAGGAGTTTCCTTATGCTTTTGTATGTGACCCATTAGGTTTATTCAATCATTGGACAAGGGCTCACAACTCTTTGTGATATTTTAAATATCAAGATATACAAATTAGTTTGAACTCATTTAAACTAATAACTATTTCAATTAATCTCTATTAATCATGGTCAATGTCTAGCAACAAGCCCATGGAGTCCAACTAATTAGATGAATGAATTATATCTTGATGAACCATTATAGCTTATGCCTACCATGCAAATACGGTCCTTCTATTTTTTATCTCACAAAAGAGTCCTAGGGCAAGATATTTGTCGACTCTCTAATAGCCTTAATAATTATGTCTCTATATCTAATGCTCAATTCTACTTTATGACCTCAACTTTGAAAAAAAATACCTTTTTCAAATTGTCATACTACCTTATGCAAGAATTTTTGGGAATCAATCATTATATAATACATAGAAGATGCGCTCATTCTTCACAACAACAAGAAAATGGCTCCTTTATTAGATCTCACAAAACCCCATGTTTAAGTAGCTCATGCTCAATCTAAACCTTAGATAACCTGATGCGTGGTCAAGGGAAAATCAAAGCAGAAGAACTTAAATACAAGGTTACTATGAATCCTCAAGTCAAAAGACTAATTATATGCACTATCATAAGCTTTGAGAATTCTTCGCTACCAATTTGCCACTATGGCTATCTAATGGCTTCTATGAGCAAGCCTTAAGTAAACTTATTATCTGACAAATACCTACTAACATGCATCTATATCTAACATATACTATCCATGAAATGGGGTAATATCTATCTCCTTGGAGTATGCATCGTTATTGCAAGTCTATCTAAATCTCAAATACCCCTTCTCATAAAATTCTATAACGTAGAATATTTAAAATCAAGACCTTAGAGACTTTTTTCATGATCACCATCATATGCATGACCAAGTGCCATAATCTTACATAATTTAAGGGTTTCAACCAAATACAAGTGAAGAATAAAATGCATAAGATAAAGATGACCATTTATAAGATATCATTCAGTTATGATTATCTCACAATTAGAGTAATATATACACTCCGGTTTTAATTGACTGTGGGGTACTATTCCAATAAAGACAAGTTGGATTTGAGTTCTTTCTTATACAAATTTGTGGGATACCCAAAAGAGTGTTTAGGTTATCATTTCTATGATTCTTCAAAATAAAAGGTATTTGTTTCGAGAAATGCCACCTTTTTTAGAAAATGTGCTTCTATTAGATAGAAAAAACATTATCATTAAGCTTAATAAAGTTCAAGATGATCAACCTATTCCATAAGTGATAGAAATAAAAAAGCATCTCGAGCCTCATATACAACTGCTAGAAGCACGAACCTAATCAAGAAGTAACCTAAAAGGTTTGGATTCCTTCATGAGACAAGTCAAATGGATAGTGTTCTAAGGATTTATAAAAGAGCCATCACGAGCATGGATTCAGGCCATTGGCTTAAGGCCATGAAATCTAAAATAGACTATATGTGCTCCAACAAAGTATATACTTTGATAGATCTATTGGAAGGTATAGTACCCATTGGTTGTAAGTAGATCTATGTGTAAGCTTAGAGTCAATTGAGAGGTTACTACCTTTAAAGCTCAATTTATGGAAAAAAGTTACATTCAAAGACTTTGGTATTGTCTTCGAGGAAACTTTTTCACCCATTGCTATACCTAAATCCATTAGGATTGTACTTGCCGCAGCCCTTACCATAGTAATGAAATTTGGTAAATGGATGTAAAAAATGACTTCTCAAGGGAAATATTGATAAGGAAATATGGAGAAATCGAAAGGATTCATATTCAAAGAGAGTGAGCAAAAGTTTGCAAACTCCAAAGGTCTATTTATGGATTTAAGCAAGTATCCTAAAGTTAAAACATACATTTTGATGAGATGGTCAAATTGTTTGGCTTTATCAAAAATATGTATGAACCATGTGTATATAAAAGGCTAGTGAGAGTTCAATATAGTTTATTATACTTTATGTTGATGACATTTTTCTCATTGAGAATGAAAAAAAGATGTTAAAGTGTACTAAAGCACGGTTAGCTTCAAAATTCTCTATGAAAGATTTGGATAAAGCATCCTACATGTTGAGAATATAGATCTATAGAGAAAAGATTAAGGAAGATGTTAAAGCTCTCCCATTTTATGTACATAAATAAGATACTAAAAAGATTTAGTATAAAGAAATCCAAGAGAGGATACCTTCCTATAGGACATGATATTTATCTCTCTAAGTTTATAACTCATAGGATTAAGAAAGAGAGAAAAAAAAGATATCTTATTGATACTGTTAAAAGCTGCGCATAGAGAAAAGAGAGTTATGCTACAAGTAAATTGACCAGGGAGGTCGAGTACTCAGAGTCGTATATATCTTGGGGTTTGAGATCTACAACCACAACACATGTTAAACTAACTGAGGTACCCCTGACTAAAGCACTCCGACGCTCAATTTAGTTCTGGTCGAGATGTGAAGATCGAACAAAATACAAAGAATATAAGGCTTATAGTGTATTAGGCATTACCTTGAGTGTAGTTGAGTTTGAAGTATTTATAGCCTTCTCTAGGCATGATTTGATCCTAGTACCCTTATCAGGAATACTGACTTTTATCTTTGCCAGGGAGTTGATGGACATTCCATGTCCAGATCCTGATACTATTCCAAGTGCCGAAATCTCCTATTTTCCCATAGCATCTCTATCAAAGTTGGTGGCAGGGTTGGCAGAGTTGGAAGAGTTTGCGGAGTTGGTGGCAGTAGCTATACCGGTTGTCACGCATCATTAATGCGAAGGCATACAGCCTATCAGACTAATAAATATGGAGGCGATCCGAGTTAATGCCGGAGTGGGTATTGAGGTCGATACATGTCGACTAAACTTGAATATTCGAACTTCTGGAGTGGTTCTGAGGTCAATATGGGTCGACTGCAGATCCTACCAAGTGAGGTTGATACCAATCGATCAAATAGATTTACTGTTAGGCCTTCTAGGCTGTCACATTTGATGTTGGGCCTATTGGGCTTACTAGATTATCCTATATCACCTATATACCAAATACATTCACCATTGGAAGCATAATGTATGCTATGGAATGTACGACACATGATAGAGCACATGCTTTAAGTGTTATGAGCTACTACCAGCCCAATTCTGGTACGAGTCACTAGAAATTTATAAAAATAATCCTAAAGTACTTAAGACAAACTAAGGACTTGTTTTTAGTATATGGCGATTGAGAATTAAAACTTGAGTAGTTTTTAGATTTTAGTTTTTAATTCGATAAAGATGATCTCAAATCTACTTTCATATTCATATTTTACCTCAATAGTGGCATGGTGAGTTAGAAACGTTCCAAGTAAGGCACCATAGCTAATTTAACCACTAAGGTAAAATATATTGCAGCATTGGACATCACAAATGAAGGTGTTTAGATGAAAAATTGCATTCAATAGTTGGATAGAGTGCCTAACATTGACAAAGAGCTAGTTGTCTTTTATGATAACAATGAAACCATTGTGCAAGCAAAAAAACCAAGATCTCATTTATAATCCAAGTACAAATTAATGCATTATCACTTGATCTATGAGACATTGATAGAGACAACATTTTAGTAGAGAAAGTTTCCTTAGAAGATAATATAACAAATCAACTGTCTAAATCCCTAAATAGAAAAGGTTTTTGAAGCATCTAACGAGATGGGGAATCTATGATTCAGATAAACTTGAACAAATAATGCATATTTCAAAGAGTTGGATATTACCCTATTCATAGAAAATCCATCTAAGACATAGATGCATGTTAGTGGATATTTGTTAGAGAACAAGTTTACTAAAGACTTACTTAGAGATTCCATAAGATAGCCGAAGTAGCTTGTCACCAATGAAAAATTCTCTAGGTTACAATAGTGCATAGAATAAGTCCTGTAACTTGAGGATCCATGGTAACTTTGTATATAGGTTCTTGTGCTTTAATTTTATCCCGACCATGTAGCAGGCTGCTCATGGCATAGGTTGGGAGCAAGCTACCTAAGTATAGAGGTTGGTGAGTTTCAAGATGAGATTTGTTTTGCTTGTTGTGAAAAATGAGTTAATTTCCTATGTATTCTATGATGATTGGTTCCAAGAAATCCTTGTGTAGTGTAGTATGACAATTTGGAAAAGGAGTTTTCCATTGCATTCCTCCTTCATATTCATTTTATTTCTTGCATTAGATTGAGGATTTAGAGTGTCTTAAAGTGTGTATACCTTCAGCGAAACTACATTTGTAGTATTAATTGTTGGTGAATAAGGAAAATTACTTGAAAAAGAGTTTTTAAAAGGTGATTCAAAGAGATCTAACTAGCAGCCTTAGCTCACTTAGAGGCAAATTTTTCCTACTAAGAAGCCATAGTTTGGAGGACTTTTGGAGGCCAAAGGTTTCTACACTTGAAGGCCAAGAAATACAAAGAAAAATCTAAGTAAAGAGGAATGGGAGATATTCACTACAGGATTCTTCTGGAAAATTGTCAAGATGATTTTGTAAAAGTCAACCAAGGTATTTCCTCTTCACCTCAAATCCATAATTATGGCATAATCTATATCCTTAGGTATAGTATTGTAAGTTACTTTTGAAGTTTTAATTTCCTATGGTGAATAGACTATTACCTTACTACAACCTTCAGTTAATACTTTTGAGGATACGTGAATTACTAGGTCCAAGTCAAGGACACAATTGGCACAAAGAACTAATTATTGCTTGCGGCATTTAAGCTTCAATTACATTTCAAAAGAAGCAAAAGGATAATAATATTGAGGGGATGAATTTAAATCCCTTTTTAAGAGGGAAGCTAAACATTTGATTTTTTTCAAAAAACTTTAATTATGCAACATACGTGCACAGTATAGCTAGATGCGACTTCACAACATGCACCCATAAATACTAAATGACACAAGATGATAGAACTAATCATGGCCTTCATCAACCAAAGAGCGTACACGCCATATGTAAAACATTTCTTTAAGGATGTTAAAGGTCAAGAAGAGATTCCCTTACGGACAGGAAGTTAATCCACAGCTAGAATGTGGTCGAAGAAAGGGTAGAGAGATCACACCAATTGGGTTTCAAAAAACTCCAAGAGCATCTCTTTAATCTGGCCCTACAGATGTTGACTGTACATACCAAAGTGGTACCACCAAAGGGCACAAAACTACTATCTTAACTTTTGGTGTCAAAAAATGTTCCTAAAACTTGTGCCCAATTCTTCCCAATCATAAGCCAAACATTCAATGTATCTAACCATGTCTCTCAAGTAAGCATTAATGGGTGTCAAAGCTAAGGTCAGCCATGAATGAGGTCAATCAGCATAAAACTCCTTAAATATAGCTACAGAAGAGTTTTTGTTCTTACTAAACTTAGGAGTTGGGGGTTAATGATAAGGAAGAATTTTGACCTCCATTTAATAAAATTGACCTCTTAATATACTACCCAAAAAGAAAGTCTCAACATAATGCAACCTCATGTGCTCGAAGCATTTGACATCCCAGTAGAGCGATGGCTATTAATTTCTATAAGGTTTCATATGTCCTATTTTTGTCCCATTATTGCTTAGCTATACCATCCATAGTTTAGACCAAAGTTGTTAGGTGAAAGAGTGTGCACCTTTATCCATCAAATCAATCTATAGAAAGATTGACTTTATAAATTCCAAAACTATTTTATCCTTCCAAGAGAACCTCCTTACAAGGATCCAACAAGGCAAGACTGAGGAAGTGCCGTTAGATCTCCCTACAAACAAGTCTTAGAACACATGTGAAAAGTATGCTCCAATTTTTATATTCTGCCATGGCTAAATATTTCTTTCACTCTCTTTGATTTACTGACTTAAGCATTGGAGGATTTTAGCTAAAGGCTATCTTGGCTAGCCTAAAAGGGCTTTTTTGGTTATATGTTTGACCTTTGAACTTATCAAAAATTTGAGTTTAATATTATAAACACTCATCATCTCTTATCTCCTTCACTATAATCATCTCCCAAAAAATTGTACCACATCAATGCGAGTTTTGAGGGTACGGCACACTCTTAGACTAATAATTCTATTTGGCAAAGAATTA
Source organism: Jacaranda copaia (assembly GCA_014898725.1). Classification (NCBI taxonomy): domain Eukaryota; kingdom Viridiplantae; phylum Streptophyta; class Magnoliopsida; order Lamiales; family Bignoniaceae; genus Jacaranda; species Jacaranda copaia. The sequence continues at coordinate 972,097 of JACGDI010001665.1, forward strand.
ATAAGGTCTTTAACCCATCAACTTGCCAAGACGTCTTCAGTACTACTAAGCTACAACATATTGCTAGAGCTTGTTTTGACCATTATAGGATTGCCACATCTTTTTCCAAAGTAAATCGTATCTCTTCTTCCAACTTTAGATTTCAACATATGTTGTTCCAGCGTCATAGTTTGAAGGAAATAATTAAAAGAAATTGGGAACAACCATTAAGGAAAAAGGTATGCTCAAACTATACCTTAAACATGTGATACTCAATAGGGTGTTAAATAAATGGAATAAGTTTTTGAAAATATCTTTTTGAGAACCAAGAAAGCTACAAAGATTGTTAGACAAACAGAAAAAAATTATGGTGTGTATCTATCCCTTAAAAATCTACTATCATTGAAGAGATCTAATGCTTTACTTGTTCAAGCATTATCCCTGGAGGAAAACTTTTAGCATCAAAGAGTAGCCTATAAAATGGATGCATGAGAGAGAACACAACATAAGTTTTTTTCAAAGCTTGCCCCCTTCCCCCACCAAAAAAAATGAAGGGTCAAGGGCAGAACATTTGAAATCTATAACCATGGGCAAACTATCTCCAATCCTGCAAATATTTGAGTTTAGCAGCAAGTTATTTCCAGTATTTACTATCATAATCTAAGGTTGATTTCACAGTGAAAAAACTAAATTGCATCTCGAGCTAGATAGTATATTCAAATGTAGATTTGGTCATGCTCATCCTCTCCTAGGGAGAGACAAAAAAGTGATTTTTGGTATTGATCAAGTAAGCATAAGAGGTTTGGATGGTTATAGTTCTAAAATTTTTCAAAGTTCTTAGGAAATTGTTCAACAAGATGTAATTGAGGTTGTACATGATTTCTTCCACAAAACTCCTTTCCTTTGTGAATTTACAACTACTAACATCACTTTTATTCCAAAATTCAACTCTCCAACATATTAGAAGAACTTCAGAACCATCAATCTTTGTAACATAATTAACAAAATCCCTTCGAAACTTAATAATCTTAAACTCTCATCCATTCTTTCTCACGTCATCTCTCCTAACTAGAGTGGTTTTGTTCAAAGCTACCTTATACATGATAATATCTTGTTACCTTAAGAAATGGTTCATCACCTAAGAAGTAGTAGAGAATGTTATCGTGAAGCTTGGGATGAAGAAAGCTTGTAACATGGTGAATTAGAAAGTCCTTTTAGCGATGGTCAAGAAATTAGGGTTCCTACCAACATAGATCAATCTTCTCAAGAATATGGTTAATAATTGTTCATTCTCAGTTCAGGTAAATAGTGCTAACTCAAGTTTCTTCAAGTCTACCAAAGGCCTGAGATAAGAAAAACCAATTTTGCCAAGGTAATTCATAATTTGTGCTAAAATATTCTCTAACAGCTTGGAAGATCTTTTACAAGGCATTAGTCTATATACTTTGAAGTTGGGGGGAGCCTATGGCTTAGCCATCTTGTTTATACGGATGATATTATGGCCTTCATATAAGCCAATCTTACACATCTTCAACTTTTCAAACATTTCTATTTTAAGTATGAGAAGACATTTGGCTAATTGATAAGTATTTCCAGATGTATTTCTCTTAAACTCAACTCCCCTTCCTTTATCTTGGAGCACTTCTTCACAAAGATAACCAAAGATGTCAAATCCATGATTCCATCCTTGCAAAAATCCAAAAAACACTCTTAGGGTTGGATAGCAACTTTCTATTGTGGGTAAGGTTACCTTAATTAAGAGCACTCTTTTTTCCATCTCTATCCACATCCTATAATTCATGAACTCACCCAAATCTATCCTCCATAAGCTTGAAAAAAATACTCACAAAATATTTTTGGGGCTCTATTGCTATAAAAGGAAATATTCATTAGAGATCTTGGAATAGGATATGTTTCCCATATAATCAATGAGGTTTAATGTAAGGAGTTATTTTGATATGGTGACAACTTTCACTCACAAGTTGTGGCAAGGATTTAAGCGTCAAACTTCTCTATAGGCCAAATTCATTTGCAAGAGATATTATGGAAGTTGCCATTCTCTTGTCATAAAGTTTTCCCTTGAAACTCCTCTGTTTGGAAAAAACTTTATGCCATCTATAATGAAATAGAAAAACATATGTTTTAGAGCATAAGAGAGGGCAACCTTTCATTGTGGCATGATAATTGGATTGGTGAGACTTCCCTTAACTCTCTTCTCAATTTAGATCAATTCTCTAATACATCAGTCAAATCATTTTGGAAGAATGGTTAAGAGAGCAAACCTAAGTTGGAAGATGTGTTTCCCTCAAGCATTGTTAGGCAAGACTTGCAGTATTCCCATCCTTCAAAACTCAAATAACTCACTCTTTTGGAAACTTTTTTCATTTGGAGTTGTCTCCATCAAAAGCACATGGCACTATATCAGACACTCCAACCCTCCTTTCTTGTTTTCCACCTCCATTTAGAACAAAATCCTTACACCAATCATTTTTGTGTTTGCTTGGATATTTCTCAATAACCTTTATTCCTTCAAACCAAAAACTTCAAGAAAAGAGTGTGATTCTCTTATCTAAGTACCAACATTGCTATGAGTTTGAGAGCATACTTCACATTTTCATTTCTTGCTATTTAGCCTAAAGAGTGTAGAACTTTTTTGCACATATATTTCACTTACTATAGCTAACACCATTAACATTTCTTTGCTCTTTCGATCTTGAAAATTGAGATCTTTTATAGGTTTATTGGTACACATCAAAATAATAATCTCAATTCTCAGTGTTGGTTCTTGTGGTTGACAAGAAATTATATGTAGCACAAAGGACTCAAGTGCATTGCTAAAAAGGTTATTTAGAGGATCCAATAGTAGATTATGGTGATGCATAAAGTTGGCCTTTTAAAACCAAAGCATTGGATGTGAGATATCACTACAACAACCCTCTTCAATATATATTGCACTCAACTGAAATCTATCCCTTGCAAGATTGTCAGATAGTTCCCACCAAGCCCCAGATTCTTTTAACTTCATACTAATAGAGCTTCACAAATCCAAGCATGGCTAGAGTGGCTAGTTTATTTAGAAATAATGACAAATAGGTGATTATTGCATTTAGCCATCCCTTTGGACAAGCAACAAATACAATGGCTTAGCTTGTTGCTATCTTGAGAGGCCTTGAACTTTGCTCACAAAAACAACTCTCAAATATTATTATGAAGATGGACGCTCAAGCAATGCCCTTCATTGTCAACAAGCAATCTTATCATTAGAGTCTAGTGTATACTATAGGGAAGATTAAAGTTATATCCAACCATTAAATATCTCCTTCTGCCATATTTATAAGGAAGGTAATGCCACTGTAAACTTCTTTGCAAAAGAGGTCTGTCAAACTACTTAACGTATTTAAGGTGAGAGATAGACTAGGATCCATAAGTTAAAACCAAAATAGGGCCAAGTTAAACTAGTTATCTCCATCACAAGGATATATTAACATGCTCTAAATTAAGATTTAAAGGCTAAAAAATTATCTTTGAAGAAGGAATCAAAGGAATCAAGTAGATCTCCCAATCAACACCTCCAAATGAAGATCAACAAGCTTCTATACCGTGATCCAATTTCTACCAAGGGCCTCCAAAATTCAGCAACATTTGCACACAATATCACCACCAATACAGCCTGTTCTTGATAGAAAATCAGGAGAGAACACAGCTCCAAGGTCTCTCAATCAAAGCACCAAAAATTAGCTACTACAATAGTCCAATCACCAATCTTAAGCTTCCTAAGCATGAAACCTCTAATGAATAGTCCACACACCAAGAAAGGTCTCTCAATCCACACACTCTTTATTAGAGAAGATAGGAGGAAGTGGATGATAGAGGTGGTGGTATTTGGAGAAGGAGAGAAGAAAGAGAGAATCAAGGAGATAGTTATTCAACACATGAATTATACTACCTTTTGGAAGCAAAAAGTGAGAGCATAAATAATAATTTCACCCTACGGCCGGCTGGCCATGTGTTGTTTGTAAGTGAGGATGGAATCCTTATCACACTCTTCACACATGTGCCAACTTGTCAACTTGCTAGATTCTCATCCAGCTTGAATTTGCATTTGCATTTCATAAATTAAAATGCCAACATGTATAATTCAAATGGACACTTCCATTTGGTTTCCCTCCAAAATTTGAATTCCCTATTTAATTAAGTTAACTTTTTAATTTAATTAATTTAACTCAACTCCATAAGTTAATTAATGTAATTCTTTAAGTTAATTGAGCTAACTTAACTCCTTAAATTAACTTAACTAATTAGAATATTATATGGTATCAATTAAATTAACACTTTAATTTAATTAGCCTAATTTAACTTTTTAAATTATTTTGATTAATTTAACACCTAAATTAATCAAGCCAAGTTGACCAATTGATAATTTGTCAACTTGATTTCTCTCCTTGGGCAAAAACACCTACTTAGCAATTTTTTAACTTAGAAAACTACTCCTATCAAATAAGAGTTTTCTTAGGCTTTTGTGCGTGACCTATTAGATTCATCTATTTATTGGACATGGTGTCACAACTCTTTGTGATATTTTGAACATTGAAATTTTTGAATTAATTTAAACTCATTTAAACTAATAATTCTATCAGTTAATTTCTATTAATTAAAGAATACCCAATCCCCATGGTCAATGTCAAGCAACAAGCCCATGGAACCAACTAATTGGATAAATGAATTATATCTTGATGAACTAATATAGCTTATGCCCACCACGCAAATACAGTCTTTCCATCTCCTATCTCCCGAAAGAGGCCTAAGGCAAAATATTTGTTAGCTCCTTAATAGCCTTAACAACTATGTCTCTACATCCAGTGTTCGATTCTACTTTATAACCTCAACTTTGGAAAACACCTTTTCCAAATTGTCATACTATCTTGCGCAATAATTTCTTGAAATTGATCATTATAGAATACATACGAGATACACTCGTTCTTCACAATAATAGGGAATAGGTCTTTTCTTGGATCAACAAACCTCTATGTTTAAGTAGCTCATGCTCAATCTAAACCCTGCATGACGAGCTGCGTGGTCAAGGCAAAGTCAAAGCATAAGGACCTAAACGCATGGTCTCTATGAATCCTCAAATCAAATGACTAACTATATGCACTATCATAAGCTTTGAGAATTCTTCACTATTAACTTGCCATTACAGCTATTTAGTGGATTCTCTAAGCAGTCCTTTAATAAACTTATTCTTTAACAAGCACCCACTAAAATGTGTCCATGCCTAACATAGATTGCTTATGAAATGAGGCAATATTCAATCCCTTGGAGTATGCATTGTTAGAACAACTCTATTCGAATCTTAGATGTCCTTTCTTAGAATATTTTATGACTTGGAATATTTAAAACCATGATCTTAGAGATTTCTTTCATGATCACCATACGTGACTAAGTTCCATATTCTTATATGATTTAAGAGTTTCAACTAAATGTAAGTATAAAAAGTATATGATGATGATGGCTATTTTACTATATATCATTCAATCAAGATTGTCTTACAATTGAAGTAGTATTTATATGACAATTCTAATTGGCTGTAGAGCATTATTCCAACATATATTACTTTGAAGGCCATCAATTCCGAACGAAGGTATAGATTATCATCCGTTTGGAGTAGCTGGGTATACCTTACCTCATATTTACATGAACCCTTTTGTGGTCTATACTCTGAACTTAGTTACTGTTAGCGGTCTATCTCGAGTGCAATTTTTGTTTCTTGTGTATTCTGCTGGCGCTGGGAGTGTTAATCTGTCTATTTTGTTGAGTTATGCCTTGGTTATTGTTTTGATTTTGGAAATTGGTTATCAAGCGGATCTTCTGTTGGTTGTCCCAAGGTTTATATCTGAGTGCAATAATCTGCTGCCTCCGTACTGATCTTCCTTGATTAATTTTGTTCAAGTGTTCTTTTCTATGCTTGGGTGTTGCTCATATATTGATGTTCCTGCTCTGATTCTATTGATATCTAAGTTCCTTTAATTAGTAAGGGCTATGTGTTCATGTTGGTCTTGTTGTTTAGTTGTTGTTTGAATATTTTTGATGTGCTGATCTTCCGCCCGTATGATCTAATGGCTCTGAATTTTGCCTGTGTACTCTATTTTTCTTTGATTTGGTGTAGAGCTTTATTTCTTTGCACATTTGTATATCATTTCATAGTGGCTAGACCTTGTGGAAAGGTTTTGATTTAACATAATTTTTATGTGCGAAAATAGGTTTTGCCTTGTCATGGTGCAAGGGTGCACATGCTTTTGTTTTTGGCTGCATCTCTAACTCTAATATACGTCTCACTTTGATTTTAATATAAACTTATTCAAAAAAAAAAAAAAAAATTCAACTAATACATATGTAGAACCAAAATAGTCATTGCCAGAACCTTGTTCAATCACCCAACAACACAATAAGAATTTCTCAAATTCCATCATTTACACTATACTGTTTTTTGTAATTGAACTTAGCATTTTTGTATTATTTGTTACATATTTATCCATATAAATTATTTTACGCCTAAAATCACAATCAACAAACTACAAAACATGCGACATACACAAATAGTTCTCACCCACAATGTTGATAGGTTATTTCACATCGAAACAACAAAAACAATGAGTGAGTATGATACCTCAACTTTTAAAATAACCACGAAATAAGAGAGGTGAACTCGATTGTTAACTACCACTTATGTCTTCCAAATGCTGGTCATACAACTAAAAGCTTATGAAGAAATGAAATTATAAGATAGGAAATGTGTGCTTTCTAAACTAAAGTGACAGACTTAAAAATTTCTTACCTTATAGCCACAAAAATTCAAAATTGTGGATATGATCTACACAGAAGGAAATTAGTAGTGAAAGTGGGAATTCCAACATACAAGCCCACGTGAAGAGCAGTGATTTAACTCTAAGAGAAAGGCTTAACGATCTCGAGACAACTAAAAAATAAAGACATTTGTGAGTTCAATGTGAAAATTATTATAAATTAAATTATAAAAAAAGTTGAAATCACAAACGAATATTTGTGAACAGTGTGGATATCATTTGAATTGTGATTTTTCACCTCAGAAGTTTATTAAGCGAAATTTTGCAGGGCCCAACGAGGGTTTGTGGCATTCTTCAAGTTTGTAGTAGGAGAAGGTCGCGCCTTTTTTGCTATATATAAAAGTACGGAGAAGGGCTCTTCGAATTGGGGATTATAGAAAAAAATTAATTTTGTGTTGACTTGAGGTTGATTGGAAATTTTCTTTTCAAATTCAAATAGATGATGACAATATGGTGAACAATTGCGGACCGACTATTAATCCCTACTGAGCCAGCAACGTGAATATTAGATACCAAACAAGTTTTTGAGCTCTATTAGGCCTACTAATACCATCTAATCTTCAAAATCAAACACAGCCTAAGGAGACCCAAAAAAAAACTATGGAATTATGTAGAAAACGAATTTTATGAACTATTACTTCTTGCATATTTTAAAATTTTAAAATTTTAATAGCAAAACTTATAACCCAATATTTCAAAGATTTTAAGTTCAAATGTCATCAAACATTTGCATATTTATTTACTTTTATAGTAATTCATTAATTGATGATATATTAATATATTTGATCACTCAAAAACATGCACAAGTACAACTAGTGATGGTATCTTATTTATGAACTATTACTTCTTGAAAAAAAATGTTTTAAATTTGTAATGACATGAGCAACACTATTCTCAACTAAGTTAGCACATGATTAATAATCCTAAAACTAAAACGGGCAAGAAAAACTATAGCTTTCATATACGAACAAAAAGAAATTCTATTTCCAAACTCCGTGCTTTGATCGATCATTCCATATTGTTTTTCTTAGGAAGCAGCATTTATTTGATCTTTTCCTTCTTGGTGATCATAAAAATTGTTAATACTAATTCTATAAAAATATTTCTTTTGCTATAATTAGTCAACTCTAAGCATGCGAGATTGCTATTAACAATAATAATTTAAACATAATTTTCCACTATTAAACTTACAAAAATAACTATTATTGCAAAATTAAAACTCATGCCATAACTACAATAATCTTGAAATCCTATTATCCTTTGAAAAGCATCCAATTAGCTTCTATTCTAAGAGTAAGTAATTCGTACGATGATAAATAATTTGAAATCTATAAATGAAAAATTACTCACATTCTAACTATAGCAACAATAAGATTTACTTGAAGGATATTCAAAAATCCAAATAGTACATGCGAATTCACATGTACCACAATTGTGTAATGCTCCTTTAAAAAGATATGTGTAATTGCTTGAGTATTAACAAACAATATATCAGGACTATATTTTCGAACAACATAAATTAAGATTAGTGAAAATCTTAATTACGCAGAATTTATACGTGTAAATGTATAGAGAAATAACACATGATTATGTGTATATAACAACCAAAAGGACAATTTGTACATAAAATGTGCATCAACAATCTAATTATTAGTTGAAGATTTTCATGATAGAGAAGAGGGATTTGCACCACCCAATAATACAGAGAAATGAACCATAACAGAGAGGGGTTTGCCACTTCCCCAATAAAATGAATTTAACCTTTTCAACATCAAATCAGATGTCTTGGAGGCATAGTACACGAATTAGTATTATTAAATCACGTAACCAAGAAAATGAGTGAGATTAATATAACAGCAAGCCCAGTGTATCTGACCACAACTTACTGAGTTCCAAATAAAAGCAAGGTCCTCCACGCCTTTATCAAACACAAAACAAAAAACACATTCACAAAATTCTCCATCTCCTCAAAATGATGGTGGCATGTGTCAACTACAACCCACCTCATATATATTGAGATTACTACCTGCTAAAGTTGATATTCTTCAGCTTGGTCAAGAAAAATCTCAGGATACACCACTGCACTAGAAAAATTAAGTGCTTTTTGGAGCTTCCGTTGATCAAAGATCTCAACTTCAACCACAAACATTGAACTTATGGGCCGATGATCTGATAGTGTTATCTCTGCTCGTTTGTAGAAAAGCTGTTTAATGCCTTTCCCAAACCAAAGTATACGGTCGCACCTGTGATAGTGCAATAATGTGCTGCTTCTTGTTAGTTATCACTGCCCAGTATATGCATAATATGCACTCTATATGCACCCAATGGTCGGTCATGTGAACTAATGGAGTTGGGATTGGTGAATCACTCGGCACTGCCGGCCGAAAGAATGACAAGAATGTTTTTTGAAATGTTTAGACACTGATTCACTTATTATTAGTGTCATTTCATAAATGATCCAAAGGGAAGCATTCATTGTTTAGGTCCTACTCTGGGTAGATAGTTGAAAGCCGCAGATACTGTCTTCAAATTCAAAGATGCAATTAAAAGAAAATTTCACTTACCATGCTGGAGATCTCTTCTTTTCTCCTTCTCTTGGGTTTTCCCCAACATATCTGTCGGAGTTAATCTCATACTTGTACGTGGGCGCAAAGTTTATCACCCCTTCTCTCCACCCTTCAAACACATGCCCATTTTGAAGTTCTTTGCTTAACTGTAATAATTATCCCCATATTAGATTAATTCATCTCAATTTGAAGTGCACATAATATCCAAAAGACAAGAAGTGAGATTGGAAGAAATATCGTCAGCAGTAAAAACATAATACTTTGTGGTCATCAATTTCCTCTGCAGATTCGTTCTCTGACCAAAAGGCCCTATCTTCAGTAGCAAAATAAAGGTAAAACTATTGGAGGTGTGAAGTTCTTTGACATAAGAGACCAAATTTGGGATTAAACCCCATTTCCAAGAGAAGTCCATATATGATTTGACATGACAAATTATCCATTTGAAAATATCGACCTCTCTGAAGATAATTATGGCTAAAGAATATTAAAACCAAAGCAGATTGACTCATGTAATAGAACTAGAATAATGTAGCATACTTGATCACTGTTGAGAAGCTCAGCCCATTGCTTCATATCGACGAGCTTCCTTACTTCTGCGTCCAACATATTGATGCGATAATTCAAGTCTCCAAACCAAAATATCTGACTGTTCATAGAGATATTGACTCATTAATTACTGTAAGTAAAGAATAATTAGATTAGAGAGGAAACAGCATTGTATGTTAGAAAAGCTCAATTCAGGTGATTGTTGACCAAAAGTTTCAATTTTCATAGACTGGGATCTATTTAGAACTGATCACCAAACTGCTAAAGAGTTTATGCTAAATGCACTGAATGAAGTGACAAAAGAGGCCTGAAGTGGCTCCTGTCTTAAGACTTAACTGGTTTAACTGTGGGAGAATAAACTAGCAACTCAGAGATATGTTATCAAAATTCTTTTATCTTCCTTTTCCCTTCCTCAATAAGATCAAAGAGAAAGTGGGTACAATTGTGGAATTCCTGCCTGACAAGCTGAATAAAACTAGGTGAACTACAAATGTATTGGTCAAAGAAATAGCTTCCCGACATGCCATATTGGGGAAATGAACTTGAAAAAGATATTTTCTACACTGCTTGACATGATAATTGTCATGCCTAAGACTGGATTTCCTGATGCAGTGCTGACTGCTGACAAAATTTGGCTCCTGGAACTTATTCTTAAAAGATATTGGACATAGCACTTAAAATAATGCAAAGAGAGTTGATATTCCAACTGTGGAACAGCAAACAGATATAAACCTACAAACTAGTATTAAATCTTTCAGTGCAGATTTCACTGAGAGGAAAAAATGCAACTCTCAGTCTCTAACGACAATTTACATCTAGAGATAAAAGCCAGAAAAGCTGAAAGCAGTGCTTCATTGTTGGTAGATCAAAAATTCTCTACCAAAGCAGGATCAGCCAAGATTTTGAATTGTAATTAATGCAGTAGACAGATGTTAAGATAAAAGACAGTTGCATCAATCTACAAAGATTAAATTTCAACCATGCTAATAAGATATAGAAGCGGTCCAAAGGCCTAAATATTATCTCTGCAAGCACTCAACAGAATAACATGTAGAAAGAAACTCTTCAAGCACATAATGCACTTACTCATGAGATGGAATTGTCTGTGGCTGATCAATGTCAAAGACAGACGAGAAATGAGTCCGCCTTAGAATCTCATTAACATCAGAATTACGCCTATGCTCAGCGCCATACTTTTCACCAGAGGTTAAATGAGAACAAACAAAGCATAAGCGACTTTGGAAAAGAGACATACTAACAGAAACAGATCCCTGTGTAGAAGCCATAAGAAAATTGGTTACAGGTCAGAACCTCTGGATATAACAATAACTGATATCTTGACTTAAGGTGTTACATAGTAATAATTTTATGGCCAAAAAATTATTTTATGGAATAGTCAAATTTCTCATAGCTTTAAAACCTGGGGGGAAGGGGAATAACGAAATTAAAAATAAGGAAACACTACCTTATTGCCCATGTAGCCCATAAGCCCAACTCCAACTGGAGAGACTTTCAAGTTGTTTATGTGTCGCCTTAACCTTCTGCGCACCCACACTGATACATATATTCCAACCATCTGCTTACTCACAATCCGTACATACCTTGGATGTGACTTCACTGCATCATTTGAACGTGCATTTTTGTGTTTGACCTCTGTCATTTCGACAAAAAAATCTTCTTCCTCTCCAGGTATCTGATCCAATTCATCAGAGGGAGAATCTAGAATTTCAACCTCATCTTCCTGGTCCACATGAATCAATCCTAAGTTTCCAGAGCTACCGTACATTCTTTTTAATCTAGAACCACTTAGCGGAATATTTTGATGGCTGGAGGTAAAGCCATTACCCATCCAGCTAGATCCAATTCTTCCGGAACTACTCAATACTCTTCGTAATCTGGATGTAGAAGATAGAGTTTGAGGTGTTGCATCCAGTGACTGTTCGGGCCAGTCCAATCTGCTGCCCAAATCTATATCATATATTTCCTTTAGCTGGATATTCTTCACCATGCTGCTTATGCCAGGATCATTGATGGTGCCTATGGATTCCTCTCCAAATATATCTAGTACAGGAGTATCGGCCAATATATCAGAAGCAGAGGAAGTCCTATAAACTGGGGAGGGAGGTGCACTGTAGCTCTTATGCATAGTTTCAGGTTCCAGTGTCTTATTCAATGTCTTGCGGATGATAGCCTCCCATTTGGGAATGGGTCTCCTATTTTCTGCTCCAAGTACATTCCCAGCATTTAAAGGAACTACCTCTTGAAAACTGTGTAACATGAGAATTATATACTATCCAAAATAAAATTGTATTCTAAAACAATGATTCGATAAACCACCAATTAAATGGCAGATAAATGCAGTGTCTGATGATAAAAAGATGACAAGTAAAATTCTTCTCAGAACAACTACATATACATTTCCTAAAGAAGAAATCCTTCGATAATTGGTAAAGTGAGTGCAAGTCCAATTTTGGCATTTAAATAACTTGAAATACCACATAATCCTGCATCTTTAATACAAGTACAAAACAAGATCATAAGTCCCTATATAAATCTAGAGACCCCATGAAAGTACCTGAAATCCTAAGTATTCATGTCAGATCAGAGAGTGGAAATAGTTATGGTGCATAATGCTCCGATATTAAAAAGTTACCCGGCCAAGCACAAGATGACATTCAGAGAAGAGTACTTCCAGATGTAGGATTTTGTATTTGAATCATCCGCCAGGAAGTCTCAAAGGGCAGAGCACATGGAAAGAAATGGGATTGCTATTCTCATGGTTATTCTCACAGAAATTATAAAATTTTTTAAGGCAAATACTCCCCAGGTTCTATAAAAAGGTTGACTAAAATTAGGCTTGAGAGCTAGGTTTTGGCCGCTTTATCGCATGTTTTTGACCCATGTCAATATTGCCTTATGTTAAGGTTGATAACACTTCAGTTCAACCTCGGAAGGTTGTTGAGTGGGGAGCATGTGGGACTGCAGTGATTTCTTGGGTTGGATCCTCTAGTCGTGGGACTAAAGCTACAAGACATTGGCAGGAAGAATTAAAAGAAATAAAATTGATATGAAAACTAAACCTGAACTTAATATTATTTATTGTCAAATATTTAAATGATTGATTAGTGCCTTCATAGTTCTAGCGCAGAGAAAAAATTTAATGGTCCTGTAGTTTCCCTTTCCCAAAACATTATCCAGTTTCAAAAACGAATATATTAACTTAACTCAGTTTTCTTAAGTAGCGTATATGATAACTGAGTAGTGATCAGTTTTACAAAAGGGTTCACAAAATTGGTGTATGCTTACCCAAAAATATACATATCTGCTGGTTCTTGCATACTGAGCCATTCTTCAATCTCAAGGTTATCAGTTGGAAGTCTTCCAGCAACATTCCAAGTACCTATTGTTACTCTGCAGAAAATGAACCAATACACCAAATCAGAACTTTGGCATGTAGAGAAGTGAACGGATACATGAATCAACAATAGCCTACTTGTTTGCAGATGTAAAAAAATTAACCACCATAAAGGAAGTTGAAAACTTAATGACTTCTTACTGAGCCAAACCTCACATCTTTCGTATTTATGTACTGCAGTCGCAAAGTTTCCGATTTTCCTCTCCGATGTTTTAGTGAATGGTCGTTTGAAGGTTTCCCTGCATTATTAGATTTTCAAGCATCAACTCAGAAATAAAATTTTTAAGAAATCCATGTCCAACAAATTGTAAAGGTTTGCAGCACAAACCAAAATATGCCTCAATATTTGATCTAGCCCATCATGAAACATTTGAAATTTTCTGCTATTTCATGATCTCATATTGAAAAAACTTTTCAATTTCCATTATCTTATAAAAAACCCAAAGTCAAGACTTCAGTATATCAGACACTACTCTTAAAGCTTCCACATCTTTAATTCTCTGAAACTCAGTAACTTACCACACCCAGCAGCTCTAGCAAACTCAGAAGCATAATGTTTACATCAGATGAAACTTATAGCCCATTGGCTACTCAAGCTTTCTGAACCCATACATACTTCAAGTGCAAACTTGATTTCCAAAAAAGGCAAAACAGAGAAGCCGGCTGTTCCCTTGGCATGATGGGATCACTAAAGCAGAATTAATATACTTACTGCCTGCAGTTTTACTTGAGCATATGGATTGAAATCCACGTGTTGTATCAACATGATCATTGTGCATACTTTCATCCTTAAGCGAGCAAGCTAACAAGGCAGAGAATGATCAAGGATATGATCAAGCAAGAAAATGCTAGAAACGAATAGCCAAAATAATTCACCAAATCAATACCATCATCCTCGCTCTCCGTGTCAACTTCATCTTCACTAAAGTCATAAACCTTGGGCTTTATATTCAGCCATTTCTTCATCACAATGGAGGGCCAAAAAGACTGACAACAGAGCATTCAACAGTAACTCCATTAGATCAAGCCATTCAACAAACAAGTAAAAGGTGTTAGTACTTATTACCAGACATCATCTGTTACCTCAGACCGCTTTCCTCTTCTGGTTTTCATGCTCAAATTTCAGCTCAAGAATTCGAGAGCCCACAAATGCTGAAGGAATTGCAACGAGTTCCCAGCTATATATGGAGTTTAAATACATCATTTACGGCTACCACAGAACAGAGTCGTACATTTGTTAGGCCCTTTCACCATTTGATGCCAAATACAAGGAAGATTCATGCTTTTAACCGAACAAGAAAAGACAGATGAAGAAGGAAAAAAAAAGTAATGGCCAAGCTTCAGAGACATCCAGTGCCTCAACTTGCACAACGAATTGTCGATGGTCCTCACACATGTTGTCATTTTCAACTTGAAAATCTAAAGGCATGATATTATTGAAAACTCAAGTAAACACCAACCTAAAAAATAGGTGCTAAAATATTAGCATGTCCCTGTCAATTCCCGCAGACCTTCCAATATTACGATAATCTGACTCATTTAGTACAAAAATATGCCATTGACATCAACAATAAACAAGTAATAATATATATGTTTTAATAAATTTAAGTCCACCAGATTAGAAAAAAACCCATGCAAAATTTGTCTGGTTCTTGCATGATTGCAGTTATATATACATAGACGTATATTGTACATATATATATTTATTAATACTAATCAGGATTACATGTTGTTCTAGTAGCTGTAAAAGATACGTTGAGGGCTGGACATAGTTTGAATAATTATATTTCGAGTCATAGTTTGCAAAATTATATTTTTAGTCCCTTAATTTTGTGCAATGATACCCGCACTTGAGAAATTGTCAGAGGAGGTCCATTTATACTTTTGATCTTAATAGTTTAATATTGTCCATTAAAAAAAATTCACTTTTTATATATTTTAAAAATAAATAGGTGGAAAGTGTTAGTGGAAAAATAAAAAGCTAAAAATAAAATACAAACTTTCAACTCTTTAATTGTTTGGATTGTCGTATGTATTTTGATTATTTGATTTGAAAATAAAAATTTATTTGATTTGAGAACAGAAATGTATTACTTTATTGAAAGGATAATATTTCATTATTTGTAATGCTTTCTTAAAAAAAAATAATCACTTGGGTTGAATTTATTTTCTATTCATTGGTCATTAATCAGTATTATATAATAATAAAAATTATTTGTTCATCCTTCTTATTGATTTATAAAAAATTTGAAATAATTTGAGAACTTGAGTAGCGCAACTTCCTTTTTTTGTATTAATTTAAGTTCACTATATTTTTCTTGTTCGGTTCATCATTTTTAGTATCCCATAGTTTACTTTTAAATAAAAATTAATAACCCTAATCATGTTTCTAACATTGTTTGGTCCTATGACTAGTCTCAATATACATGTTACAATTTTTTGTGAACTTTTTTTTATTAATTTTAGTCCCTCTTGCACTTGCAACTCTATCGATAATTAGTCAAAATCTTGGGAGTTAAATTGGGTAAGGCAAGAACTAGAACGTTGAATTTGAATTACTCGCAAAAATTAGATACCAAAAATACAATCATCCCCCCAAAAATCTAACTTGTGCTTATTTTATAATCTTTACTCTAATTAAATAAATGGTTAATTAGAAACAATTTCCTAATCCTACTTTCAGTTTAGTGTTCAATCTCCATTTAAATTTTTATATACTAAACTCCCCACTTTTTCACAAAATTTAGATATCACTTTCCATATTTTTTAAAAAGACATATATACTCTTATAGCTAGAAAAAACAACAAAAACACCTGCGAAATGCATTTTTCTCTTCAAGAAGAACGCTTTCCTTTTTTTTTTTTCCTGAAATTGATGACTTCTCCAAGCAGTCAAAGAAAAGGGCATAAAACCATTCCTCTGCCATTGATGCGAGAAGAAGAAAAGGAAAAAAAAAAAACACTAAAATTTCTGCCATTTTTCTGCAACAATGGAAGGAGAAATAGTTGTAACAAGAAGCAAAGTATTAAAAAAAAGTAATCAAAAAGAACAAAGGTATATTTTCTGCATTTACAGTTTTAAATGTCCATAATTTTTTAGTGTTATCCTTATTTCTTGTTTCTCATGTTTAGGGTTTTTATTCCTTTTTTTGTTATTAAACACTTGAACCCATTTGATATAATATATATATATATATATATATGATTTTTGTTGTGAGATGGGAAGTTTATGATTTGTACTTGAAAGGCATGAAAATTGTACTTTAACTTTTTGGGGTTTATACTTCTTTTTATCTAAAATTATATGATGAAATTATCTGAAAGTGGTAGTATATTATCTGTAGTACAAAACATCTAAGCTTGCAGTACACATTAGGCAAAAGTGTAGTATATAATCTGTGTAACTGCAGTACATTTTAGAAGTAAATGTAGTATAAACATTCAAACTTGCAGTACACATTAGGCAAAAGTATAGTACACAATCTGTGTAATTGCAGTACATTTTAGAAGCATTTATACTATAAAATATTCAAGCCTACAGAGTAAATGAAATTATAGTATATAATCTATGTACATGTAATACATTTTAGAAGCATATGTAGTACAAAAACATTCAATCCTATAATATATATTAAATAAAAATGTAGTATATAATCTATGTATCTATAGTATATTTTAGAAACAATTATAGTATAAAATATTCAAGCCTGCAGTATACACTAACTAAAAGTTTAGTATATATTTTGTGTTTCTAAAGTACATTTTAGAAGCATTTATAGTACAAAATATTCAAACTTTCAGTATGCATTACCTAAAAGTGTTAGTTTATAATCTATTTAGATACTAATTTTTCTTTATCTAATTGTAGCAAAGCTAAGACATTATGAGGTCTACTCTCATTACTCCTCTCAATATTTTCAAAGTAAATTGGAGCTTGTGAAGTCCAAGATGAGGTCAAAATATTTTGATGCATTGAAGAAGACTCTTTTCGATATATACATGGATATGTCTAAATTAAGTTCAAGCTTCATTTAGTTTAAAGCTATACTTAGGAGGTATAACCTAAAAAAGCTGTCAATTTTTTTTTTTTTTTTTTACGAAGTGGGTTGAGGTTTCTTTTTTTGCAGTTGAATTTTTTATGGTTTTAAGGTTACCACATGTGGGTTAATCTGTTGATATAACATTGAAGATGAAGTCTTCAACCTTTGACCGCTTTTTTTCTAAAAAGCTGTAGAATATTTCTATGGTTTTAGGGTTGCCACACATGGGGCAATCTATTGATAGAATATTGGAGATAAAGTCTTCAATCTTTGACCGATTTTTTTCTAGAAAGCTATAAAATATAACTAGATCTGAAATAACAAAAAAGTTTGAGGAGTATGTATATAAGGATCGTGATGAGGACTTGAATAATTTTTGTAGATTGTACATACTTTTTATTTTTAATTATTTTATGCTTCCAATATCTAATTATTAGACTCCACAATTTCTCCTACCATACTTGGACAATTTGTCTAGAGTTAGTTTGTATGCATAGGGTATAGCTACATACAATTTTCTTGTCTAAGATATGAGAAACCATTTAGGAGTATGTAGAGAAAGAACCAAGAAGTACATTGATAGGTGCACAGTCAGTTTGATGGTAAGTGTTTGCTTTATTTTTCTAATAATATTGATTATATTTATATTCAAGTGAGTATAATTTTTTTATTTATGAATGACAGGCATGGGATTACAAACACATCCCATCATTGAGTTCACTAGAGAATTTGTTTGAGTTTCCATGCTTTTACCAGTGGAAGGATAGCAAACTCCTACATAATGTGAAGAAGGCAAAGAATAAATTAAAACAAGTTACAATAAATATGGCAATAATTGTAATAATTAATTATTAGTTTTTTTGTATAATAATTTGAATTTGATAATTATTTTCATTGTAATACGTTGTAGCCCTCAACCCTGCTCCAGAGGAGTTAGGATTGGCAATTTTGATCAAGAAATTAAAGGCTGTCAGTACTACTATCAGTGAAGTCCGTATTTGTGATCACATATTATATGAAGCAACTATTGAAGTAAAATTTGAAGAAATTAAATCATTAAAAGAAAAAATTGATTCTTTCGATATGACGGCAATGAAGGATTAAGGTAAGGAGAAGCATCTAGCCGAGGACAAGACTAATGAGAGGAAGCTTGAATAGGAAGTTGGTGAGTATGCGCATAAGGGGGACATGATTTGGTAAATGAAGTAAAGAAAGAAAGGGATGAATCTAAAGATATGGTGGATGAAGAAAGTTGAACAAAACACCATCATGATCCTTCATATTCCCCATCCCTTTGAAGACAGAACTTTATGTACCAATTCGTGTAGTAGAGTTCGAGGAATCTATGATTGAAGTGGCAAATGCCATATCCTCGATTGTGATTGATGTGCGTAATCGAGATGATAGGAAGCCAAAAAGAAAATCTCCAGATTTTATCAACCCTCGAGCATCACACTAGCTAAATGGGCAAGACAAGTGACAAAGACATATTGTCCTCATGCTCGTGAACCAAAAAACAAAGAATAAGAAAAGAAGAATGTGTAGTAAACTACTTAATGTTTTCATGTTTTGCTATCTGCATTTCATTTGTAAACTATCTATTTGTATTAAATGTAATGATATCTTATACTTGATTGGTTGACATTTGTACTTAATCTAATGATATCTTATACTTCATGTTGGTGATTTTTGTAGTTAACATGCTAATCTTTGGTACTGCATGTTGGTAATATTTGTACTTAATGTGCTAATCATTTGTATTTCACGGTGGTGATATTTGTACTTCATGTGCTGATCTTTTGTATTCCATGTTGGTGATATTTGTACTTAATATGTTAATCTTTTGTACTCTATGTTGATGATATTTGTACTTAATATGCTAATCTTTTGTACTCTATATTGGTGACATTTGTACTTAATATGCTAATCTTTTGAACTTCAATAGTTGATACTTTGTACCTAATGTGCTGGTGTTCTGTACTCTATGTTGGTGATATTTGTACTTAATATGCTAATCTTTCGTACTTCAATAGTTGATAATTTGTACCTAATGTGCTAGTGTTTTGTAACCCAAGAGACAAAAGACATCAGCCCAATTTAAATGGCAGATAAACTACCTAGCTTAAAGATTGAATCCCTTGATCCCTATAAAGGAAGGATTGATTATAGAGGTCATGCTCTTATTCTAGTAAAAGAGTGAGAAGTCATCGACAACTTTCTCAAAAGAGATAATTTGAGGTAACAAAATTTGCTTATTATTTTTTTGTTTCAATAAATATGTGTTTGAACTAACAATTAACAATTGCATAGGGTGATTGTCTGGGAGGAAGAAAGACACTTTCGAGATGGATGAAACTTTAGTGAGCTCTTATTTGAAGGAGAACTTACCGGTGATGTATTGGAGTGCGACATGTCGATATTATGTAGTCCATATTTTGGCAACAAGCATCTCCACAAGGTGTGGTTTACGTCCACAATAGTGCAGATATATTGTGGTTTCCTAACTTAATTTAGTTCACGTTTCCAATTAGTCTAACTATTTATTTTATACTTCATAAGCTATTGTATTAAACCGACTCGAGGGATGCAACATCCAAGATATTATGGATGTAGAATTTGTGGAGTTCATATCTACACTTAACTCCTTCCGCTGTAAAGATTTATAAGAGCTCATGTTGGACGTTGTAAACCAATGTCGTTGCATAATCTAATTAATTTATTGGCACCATCATTGGCTCTTGGTTGTCCTCAACACCTCAACTCATTTTTTTTTGGTACATGAATCCAATAATGGCCCTCAATACAAACCGATAGCTAGTGTCATTATAAGTTTGCTTCATTTCCCTAAGATTTCTTCATAAAGTAAGGAGTCAACAATTGATCAATATTTTTGTAGGCTATACTTTATTCTCGATACATGGAGCTTTCATTAGGGTGTTGTGTGGATGAAAACATAAGGGTAAAAAAAAAGTGGACAGAAATAAGGTTCAGTAGATTGTGGCGTCAATGTCTACCTTTGGGTAGAATGCTTTGCTAAAGACACTATCAAGTTCTGGAGGACTACTAGAACAATTGACATGGATGAATATCATGGACATATGACATATACCATTTTAAGTTATGAAAATGCCAAGGTTTGAATCATATGTTGTGTGTACATATATATATATATATAAATTGAAAGATTGTTTATAATATTATTTGTATGTAAGTATAATTTTTCATCAAGTATTAATAATATTTTGATTTGAGAACAATATGATAGAAATGAAGTACAAACGTAAAACAAACAAAGTACATATAGTGTTATGCTGAAGTACACTTATTGTAATTGAATAAATAGTTTCAATAATTGTAATGATGGTCAAGTACAGTATTTTGAGATCATCAGATCAGGTGAAGAATGTATTTGTACAGGAGATAGAGTGGATATTATTGTCAGATTCTCATTTGTTTACATCTTTGAAAGCATAAGTATTCTATACATTACTGCAATTGATAACAGTCATCCATTGAACACTAGTGGTTAACACTTTAAAATTTTAACATTATTTTATTTATATGATAAATATTACACACATTTTTAGAGTTTGGTTATTAATTACTAAGACTTAAAAAGCAAATCATGGAACAAATTTCAATTCAACAATATTAGTAAAAATATTAAGAAATGAAGTACATAATGGCCGAAATAAAGTACAAATGTCATGAAATCAAGTATAAATCTCCTAGATTAAGGTACAAAAGTGATAATATCTTGGACAACATCAATTTGCTAACTTCCACGCTAAACAAGTACATTATTGTCGAAATGGCATACAAATGTCACAAAATCATATATAATTCTCTTAGATTAAGGTACAAAATTACTAATATCTCAGACAACATGTAAAAATACAAATTTCATGCTAAATCAAATACATAATTGTCGAAACGAAGCACAAATGTCATGAAATCAAGTATAATTCTCTCAGATTATGGTACAAAATAACTGATATCACAAATAGCATGCAAAAATGCTAATTTGATGCTAAATCAAATACATAATTGTTGAAATAAAGTACAAATGTCAAGAAATTAAATATAAATCTCCCAAATTGAGGAACAAAATCACTGATTTCTCGAACAACATGCAAAAATGCTATTTTCAAGCTAAATCAAATACATAATTGCCGAAATAAAGTACAAATGTCAAGAAATTAAGTATAAATCTCTCATATTAAGGCACAAAATCACTGATATCTTGGGCAACATGTAAAAATGCTAATTTCACGCTAAATCAAATACATAATTATTGAAATAAAGTACAAATGTCAAGAAACCAAGTATAAACTCCCAGATTGAGGTACAAATTGTTGGTATCTCAAACAGCATGCAAAAATGCTAATTTCACACTAAATCAAATACATAATTGCCAAAATAAAGTACAAATATCAAGAAATTAAGCATAAATATCCCAAATTTAGGTATAAAATCACTGACATATCTTGGTCAACGTGCAAAAATGCTTATTTCATGCTAAATCAAATAAATTGCCGAAATAAAGTACAAATGTCAAGAAATCAAGCATAAATCTCCTTGATTACGATATAAAATTTAACTAGTTCACTGATTCTTTGCAGGTTTAACATTTATGCCATGTTCGACCATACCTTTTACACTTAATTACACATTTCTCAATTTGTGATAAAATCCTCTTTGTCCTTCATGCCCAAGCTGAGATCGGCAATCAGGTACATTAATGTCACCATCATCATCTAGAGAAAATAGATGCATATCATACATAGGAATAAGGTTTATCACTGCTTAATATGCTTCATACATCTCAACTTGATAGTATTGATCGGTAAAGTCATATGATGACTTTGACGCAATACAAGCACAAGCATGTTTGCATGGTATTTTATCAATCTGCCATGCTCTACACTAACAAGCCTTGCTATGTAAATCTACAGCATATGATTTATCTTGCTCAATTACCTTAAAGCTCCAACCGCTAGACATGACAACTTTTAGGTTACAAGAACATATATGATTGAGTGCCAACTTCTTCCCTTACTTAGGACATAATTGACCAACCATTTTATGAGATTCTTCTCATTGATCATGCATCATAACCATTATTTGCATGCTTATGTGATCAACCATGACTGCAACTGGCATAAATTGGGCTAGTTTAACCCAATTATTCCAATATTCTACTTGATTATTATTTATTACCTCTATTGATCTCCATTGAATAAGAAACGTGCACAACATTATGGGTCAAACTGCATAATAAAGTCTCTGACAAGCAGCAATGACTCCAAGATGCTATTTATATGTCATGTATACTCTTTCCTTATAGGCGCATATGCAACTTTCATAAAAATAGAACACCAATGTTTCTAGTTATGTAAAGAGTACTTCCTTAATACTTGAATTTAAAATAATAGAATAGTAATGTGCTAAATGTTATAAATTAGAGTTTATTTCACATAATTATTACACAAGCAAAGATAAATTACTTACTTGTTTCTTAAAGTTATCCACTAAGTATCTCAAGTAATATATATGGTGGCTATCAGGAAATATCATGAGAAGGGTTTTAAGAAGACCTAGATGTCGATTGGAGAAGAAAGTAAACCTTGATAAGCTAGGAAAATATTGGGAATCTAAGATATTTCTTAGCTTAAAGCAAAATCACTCCCAATTAATATCATTTTCAGAGTCTATAACTGCATATGCTAGCATGCATAAGTCATCATTAGCATCCTTACTGATAACACTGAGTAAGCTTTCTTTGTACTTATTTTTAATGTGTGTGTCGTCTAAGAATATCAACGGCCTACTTCCCCTGAGAAAACCAATAAGGCAAGCACTAAAACATATAAATAGCTAACGAAATTTTTGACTAATTAGGTCAATCCACAATCTGTAATACTTTCAAGGTTTGTCCTCTTAACAGTACCTCAGTAGCACCTCAACTTATCATAAGATCCCTTCTTAGCTCTATAGATGTCTTGCATAGCTAATTTCTTACTCATCCATACTTTATGGTACCTAAGTTCCACACTGTATTCTCTGTGGATATCTTTCAATATGGTAAAGGATTGATAACATAGCACTGATCTCAATTTATCCTTCACTATGTTAGCAACCCAAGTGGAATTGGCTTTAGGATATCCCCTTGTCCAAAGATTAGCCTCACCACGTGTGTGCTCCATATTACATTTTTTAATGCCAAATAACTTATCAACCTCATACCTTGATGCATAGATTCTCCATATTATCATTTTTCTTGTATTTAAATGACCACAAAGTAAATATCACATAATTCTTAAGCATGATTCTGAACTCCTGAGCATCCTTGAATGTTTGACCCTCTCCATATATGCAATTCCTCCATGCATCAATTGAGATCCTAATTAAAGTCAATTCATTATACAATGTATTAGTCAAACCAATTTCCTCCTCGACTGTATCCCTTGAGATTGACAAATGAAGTATAATTTTTGGATAATCAATTAGTAGAACACTTGAAACTTAAATAATAGATTCAGATAACTAAAGTACAAACTTAGATAAAATGAAATACAATTTCAGAACACTTGAAGTATATAACTTCAATGGATAAAGTACATATTTAGGTAAAACAAACTACAAAATGAAGCATAATTTAAGAAAATAGAAGTACAATTTTATATAAAAAGAAGTACAATTTTAGAACACTTGAACTATAAATCCTTAGCAATTGCAGCACAATTTTGGATAATCCATTAGTAGAACACCTGAAGCATAAAACTTAAATAATAGATTCAAATAATTGAAGTAAAAGTTTAAATAAAATGAAGTACAATTTCAGAATATTTGAAGTATAGAACTTCAATAAATAGAGTACAGGTTCAGGTAAAAGGAATATAAAATGAAGCATAATTTCAAAAAATAGAAGTACAATTTTGGATAAAGTGAAGTATAATTTCAAAACACTTGAAGTATCAAATCCTAGCAATTGTAGTATAATTTTGGATAATTAATAAATAGAACACTTAAAGTATAGAACTTCAATAAATAGAGTATAGATTTTGTAAAATGAAATATAATTTCAAAAAATCAAAATACAATTTTAGATAAAAAGAAAAAAAAAGAATAATTCGGGAACACTTCATGAATAAACTACTAGCAATAGCAGTAGAATTTTGGATAATCAATTAGTAGAACAATTGAAGTATAAAATTTAAATAATAGAGTACAATTTCATGTGAAATGAAGTACAATTTTAGATAATTGGAGTACAAATTTGTATAAAATAAAGAACAATGTTGGAACAGTTGAATTATAAAACCTTAGCAACTGTGGTACAGTTTTAGATAATCAATAAATAGAACATTTGAAGTATAGAAAATCAATAAATAGAGTATAAATTTTGGTAAAATGAAGTATAATTTTAAAAAATCAAAAAGTACAATTTTAGATAGACGACGTACAGCTTGGGAACACTACAAGTATATATTGCTAGAAGTTGCAGTACAATTTTAGATAATCCAATAGCAAAGCACTTGAAATATAAAACTCAAATAATGGATTCAAATAACTGAAGTATAAATTTAGGTAAAATAAAGTATAATTGTAGAACACTTAAAGTATAGAACTTCAATTCATAGAGTACAGGTTCAGGTAAAATAAAGTATAAAATGAAGTATAATTTCATAAAATAAAAGTATAATTTTGTATAAAAATAAATATAATTTTAGAACACTTAAAGTATATATCCTTTGCCATTGTAATACAATTTTGAATAATCCATTAGTAGAACACTTAAAGTACAAAACTTAAAAAATAGATTTACATAATTGAAGTACAAATTTAAATAAAATGAAGTACACTTTCAAAACATTTGAAGTATAGAACTTTAATGAATAGAATACATGTTTATGTAAAATGAAGTATAATTTCAAAAAATAAAAGTACAATTTTTGGATAAAGATAAGTACCATTTCAGAAGACCTAAAGTACAAAACCTTAGCAATTGCAATACAATTTTTGATAATCCATTAGTAGAACATTTGAAACTTAAATAATAGATTCAGATAACTGAAGTACAAATTTAGATAAAATGAAGTATAATTTTGGAACATTTGAAGTATAGAACTTCAATGAGTAGAGTATAGATTTAGGTAAAATGAAGTATAAAATAAAGTATAATTTCATAAAAATAGAAGTACATTTTTAGATAAAATGAAGTACAATTTCAGAATACTTGAAATATAAAATCCTAGCAACTATAGTATAATTTTGGATAATCAATAAATCGAACACTTCAAGTATAGAACTTAAATAAATAGAATACAGATTTTGTAAAATTAATTATAATTTCAGAAAATTGAAATACAATTTTAGATAAAAGTAC
>JACGDI010001665.1:997995-1033679 GCA_014898725.1 Jacaranda copaia
ATTATAAATCCTACCAGCACCACCACGCTCAAGGTATTGCAAATACACTATTCAATATACACTTTCTCCATACTCTCCGTCTTACCTGAAATCTGACTTGAGCGTCGGAGTGCCTTAGTCGGGGCACCTCGGCTAGTTTACGTTTGTTCTTGGTTGCAGATCTCAGACCCAATATCATTCTAATCCACCGGAGTTCTGGACTGATAAGCTCTTTGCAGCATCAAGTACAGTTTGAGAATACTTCAAGTATAGACAACTAGCAATAGTAGTACAGTTTTGAATAATTAATTAGAAGAATACTTGCAGTATAAAACTTAGATAATAGAATACAATTTCATGTGAAATGATGCACAATTTTAAATAACTAGAGTTCAAATTTATATAAAA
Source organism: Jacaranda copaia (assembly GCA_014898725.1). Classification (NCBI taxonomy): domain Eukaryota; kingdom Viridiplantae; phylum Streptophyta; class Magnoliopsida; order Lamiales; family Bignoniaceae; genus Jacaranda; species Jacaranda copaia. The sequence continues at coordinate 998,383 of JACGDI010001665.1, forward strand.
TGAAGTACAATTTCATAACTATTGAAGTATAAAACCTTAGCAACTGCAGTCCAGTTTTGGATAATTAATAAATAGAACTCTTGAAGTATAGAACTTCACTAAATAGAGTATAAATTTTGGCAAATTAAAATAAAATTTTACGAAATCGAAAGTACAATTTTGGATAAAAAACAATGTATAGCTTGGAAACACTTCAAGTATAAACTGTTAGAATTTGCAGTACAATTTTGTATAATGTATTAGTAGAACACTTGAAGTATAAAACTTAAATAATAGATTCGGATAATTGAAATACAAGTTTAGATAAAATGAAGTATAATTTCAGAACATTTAAAGTGTAGAACTTCAATGAATAGAGTATAGGTTTAGGTTAAATGAAATACAAAATAAAGTATAATTTTAAAAAATAAAAGTACAATTTTAGATAAAATGAAGTACAATTTCAAAACACCTAAAATATAAAAACTTTGTACTTGCGGTACAATTTTTCATAATCCATTAATAGAACACTTGAAGTATAAAACTTAAATAATAGATTCAGATAATTGAAGCACAAGTTTAGATAAAATGAAGTACAATTACATAACACTTGAGTGTAGAACTTCATTGAATAGAGTACAAGTTTAGGTAAAATGAAGTATAATTTCAAAAAATAGAAATACCAATTTCAATACCCTTAAAGTATAAAACATTAGCAATTGTAGTACAATTTTTGATAATCTATTAGTAAAATACTTGAAACTTGAAAAATAAATTCCAATAACTGAGGTACAAGTTTAGATAAAATAAAGAACAATTTCGAAACACTAGAAATATAAAACTTCAATGAATATAGTACAAGTTTAGTTAAAATGAAGTATAAAATAAAGTATAATTTTCAAAAATAGAAGTACAATTTTAGATAAAATGAAGTACAATTTCAAAACACTTGAAGTATAAAATTCTAGCAACTGCAATATAATTTTGGATAATTAATAAAAAGAACACTTAAAATATAGAACTTCAATAAATAGAGTATAGATTTTGTAAAATGAAATATAATTTCAGAAAATTGAAGTACAGTTTTAGATAAAAGAAGTACAGTTTGGGAATATTTCAAGTATAAACTGCTAGCAATAATAGTATAATTTTGTATAATCAATTAGTAAAACACTTGCAATATAAAACTTAAATAATAGATTACAATTTTATGTGAAATGAAATATAATTTCAGATAACTAAAGTACAAATTTGTATAAAATAAAGTACAATTTTAAAATAATTGAAGTATAAAACCCTAGCAACTACAATCTAGTTTTAGATAATCAATAAATATAACATTTGAAGTATAGAATTTCAATGAATAAAATGCAAATTTTGGTAAAATGAAGTATAATTTTAGAAAATCAAAACTACAATTTTAGATAGAAGACATACAGTTTGGGAACACTTCAACTATGAACCGCTATAACTTACAATTTTGAATAATTCATTAGTAGAATACTTGAAATATAAAACTTACATGATAGAGTACAATTTTAATTGCAATGAAGTATAATGTAAAACACTCTAAGTAGAGAAATTTTTTTGAATAAATAGAGTACAATTTCAAAACACTTCAAGTACAAAACTTTAAAAATTGCAGTATAGTTTCAATGCTGTAGAAGTATTGCCCTAAAACATCACTACTCTTCTTTGCACTACTACTTGATTCATTCTTTCATTTTACTAGAATGTCAATAATGTTCATTTTCAATGTCAAATGCAATAAAATCATATTTAAGACATTGTCGTCATTAGTCAAAGTCACGTACAATCTTTGATGTGGAGCTATGTATTGCAAATTGAAGAGCTTGACATTGATTTCACTCCATTTTCTTGTAAAATTAATGTACATGTCCATTAAAGTCATACTATCCTTAATTGACATTATATGAAACTGATCTTTGTAACAACAACTCTCCAACACTTGATTAAACACTCTAACTTCACTACTAGTTGACATTGTCGAAAAAATACAAGAAACACAAAAGCAACTGAGAAGAAACCGATAAGAAAAAGAAACTTGAAAATGATGAAAATAAAAAAAGAAGAAAACAATGCAGATGTCAGTCGGTGGTTATTGGCTCAGACGATTATTCTCATTTCTGCCATGGGGCTTGTTGTGTTTTTTTCTTTTTTTTCTATTTCTGGTAATGAAAGTACATATGCTAGAGTGTATTGTCTGCTTGTGTGGATGATGAAGAAGTGAAAACAAAAATGAATGAAAAATAATACTTAAGGATATTCTTGTCAAATCAAATGAGTGGGGAGTAATCTCTAAAGTTTTGACAAAACTAAGAAGCTTATTTTAAAGAACATTGAGTGGGAGTGGATTACAAATTAAAAAAATATTTTTAGTACTTTTAAATAAGTGATCCTTAAATAAACAGTATGCACTACTATATATTTCTATTAAGTTTTAAATTTGTGTGGTGAGTGATATTTTGCCAATTGGGTTTTGCTACCAATCAAGTCCAAGACAATGCTCCAATGCTTCCTGAGCTCCAATGCGGACTCAACAATGCTTTGCTTTTTTATAGTGAATAAAAGAATTTAGTGACAAGACTAAAATATCAGCTTCCATTGATTTTAGTATAAGACTCCAAAGTGGCTTAAATATATATATTATTTTATTTAGTGATACTTTAGTACAATGAATAAAAGAATCAAAACAATCCGTCATATCAAATGCTCCTTAAAAGCAGCAAAGTAAATCCATTCCTACTTATAATTCTAACGTGAGGTGTCTTCTCTGAGTTCTTAAGTAAAACTTGTCTTTTGAGATCATGTTCACTTTATTCAATGCTATTAAGATGGAATTATTATTTAAAAAAATAACAAAAGGCTGTTAATTAATTTTTGGCTAGTTATTATATGTGGTAAAACAGTCTAAAAATACATGAGTTCTACGATACATTCAAAAATAACAATAATGTCAGCAGCTTAATTAATAATTTAGAAATTAAATAATTTTTTTAACAAAATATTAAAAAGACTTGAGAGCTTGATTGTTTATATTATGAATTTATTTTAGAGCTGGATTCTTCATTCAAAATTCAAATTGCTTTTATTAGCTCCACGACTTAAATGCGTGTGCATTATTAAAAGTATTAAAAAAATAATGTCATAAATTCAGAACGAACAATGTGTAAATAGTTAAATTGAGGAACCAAAAAAGTCTTTTTTTTTTTTTTTCTTTTTATAATTTTGCAGCAAGTCATTTCCAAGCCAACAATCATAGAAGAACATGGATCGGAAGAGCTTGTAGTAAAAGTAGAGTAGTATGCTGTGTCTCACATAGGAAAAGTGAAGCTGCGAAAGTCGTCAACATTCTATAACTAAGCCCAACCTCAGCTTATTGATTTCTGGAAAGGGAATTTATTTTCATCCAACGTCAATTTGGTGTCATTTTTTAGAAACTCTTTTTGAAGTAAGGAATGTTGAGGATGTAGACAAGATCGAGAGTTCAAGATTCCATCACCTAAGTAGCACCACGATGCGACCATGCAGACAACAACATATTGAACATGTACTCTCAGTCAACAACAAAGCTAGCCACTACACCCAAAAGAAAAAAAGAAAAAAGAAAAAAAACTCACTTTTTCAAACGGATTCCGACATAACAACTAAATTATGATGGAATATTTTGCATCGGAAAAACCCCCCACTGCAAATCAATTCTCTATGCATTTCCAACAAAGAATTCCGAGGGAAAATTTTCCGATGAATTTTCGGTAGGAAATTTCAAACGGAATGCACTAAATTTTTTTTTTTTGGATTTTTTTTTTCTTTTTTCCAATGAATTACCCCACAATTCTGCTGAAATCTTAATTTTTTATTAATAAATTTATTGTTAATTTTCAACAAAAATTAATTTTCATTGAAAATTAAAATTTTTAATTAATTTGTTAAAATTTTATTTGATTACACTTCTAACCGATTGATAAATCTTGTATACAAAGTATCATAAAAATACAAAATAATAAAATATATATAATTTTATAAATATAAATATCAAAAAGTAATAATCCTTCTTTACAAAAATATAAAAAGAAAAGCATCTTATCTACTACTACTAGCCAGCAACATTAGTATCATCAAAGTTAAAATAGTTGTCAAACATCTCCACGGTAATCCTACTCGATCAAAGCCCCAACCTCGGCTGATAAAAGGGCGGATACCTGACTGTGCCATCTATAAAATAAAAACAAAATTTATTCAAGGCATTTAAGTCTATTTAATATGGGTTCAATAAAGAGTATATAATGGAAAAAAAATCAGACAGAGTTTCTCCTTGACATATAAGAATCCAAAATTTCAAAAAAAAAATTAGAAAATAAATCAATAAAAGAGCATATTCATATAATACATATCGTATCCCTTAAAACTTCAAGGCTTGCAAGCAATCAGAAACCAACAACAACAAATGGGAAGGCTTCCTTCCCCCATTTCCCATATTCCTTCCTAACCATCAATTCTACCCTAAACTACACAACTAATGCATGCTAAATGTTCATAAAAATATGACATTTGCAACACAATGGGCGTTATTTAAAAAAGGAACCCTAAATTACTTCAAATAAATTCAAGCCTTAACTAATTGAACAACATAACCTAACTAATTGAACAATTTGCTAAAATTTAAATCTTAAATTGAACCCTAACTAGTTGAAAAAAATTTAAATGCTAACAATATATTTATTAAACAATATAACCTAATTAATTGAACAATTTATAGAAATTTAAATCTTAAATTCAACTGTCACAATTGGAAACAAATTCAAACTCTAATTCATCATAATTTACCCTATTAAAATGCCACATTACTTAAAATAGCTCAAGTTCTACTTAAACAGAATTAATACATACTAACATCCCTAAAATTAATATAAAATATTTACCTGCAAACAATTGAAAATATTATACATAAAATTACTTATAGCGTGATAATTTTTCCACATGTACTAACATGCCTAAACTTCAGTATAAAATCTCATATATTAATACTAACATATCTAAAATCCAACATATAACATATAAATAATTTAAATGGTATAAACTCAATATAATTAATGTAATGCATGATACATAAAAATGAACAAAAAATAATATAGAAATTGACTGGAGACTGACCTCACATGGCAACAGCGGCGATGGTGGTGAAGGCACAGTGATGGTGGAGACGTGCAAGGATGATGAACAATAGTTGAAATGATGCAATGATAATGGGAATGGCATGAAGAACATGAGGCAACATCGGAAATGGGCAAGGAAGGAACAATGATGGCAGAAATGGATGGAGAAGTGACAAGATTGGATATTTTGGAGGGAGAGGTGGAAGAAAGTGCAAAAAAAAGAAATGTGGAAGAAGGCTGGAACATGTGATTTTATTAAATTTTTCGATAGAAATTCCATCAGAAGCTAACCTTTTTTTAAAAAAATTTCAAATTTCCAATGGAATTTCAAAGTTTATTGGAAACCAACCCTTTTCTTCAAATTGAATTTTTTTAAGAAAAAACTTTCAAATTTCTTGCAGAATTTTTGTTTGGAAAATCCATTAGAAACAAACTATTTTCTAAAAAAATTGAATTTAAAAAAAAGGATTCAAATTTTTAGAAGGAATTTCCATTGGAAATTTCATTGGAAAATCCATTGAAAACCTTTTGAAAAAATACAGTTCAATTTTCTATTGGAAATTCCATCGCATATGTCCACCCCAAGCTCCCGTTAACTTCCCTCCAAAATTTTCAATTCTTTTTTGTTGAATTTCCAAAGAACATTTTATCCTACAGAAATCCGTCAAAAATCCTTTGAAAATTTTTGAGGAAAATGTTTTGTTGGAAAAGGCAAACTTTTTTATAGTGAGCACACAACACACACCCGCCATCGAAGGAGAAGTTTGCATAGCAAGCTCTGCTCCCTTAGCAATTGCTGTTATAGATAACTCCTAGCACTAGGGGAGAATGCATCCACATGAGCTGCAACTAAAATGGTAGCTCAGTATGTAGACGAACACTATCCTCTAAAGTAATCCTAGTCCTTTTGCTAGAGTAAGGAAGCCTCATCGTCTTTGGAGAGGACTGAACATAGGGGAATAAAGAACAAGGTACCATTCCTCCTTCACCTCACACATAGCCCTGCAGTCTTCTCCTTGATCTAACCAATTATAGTAATTGCGTATTACACCTAGAGTTCCAACCCACTCAGCTATCTCTTAATGTTTAGAAAGAGTTGGAAATGAATACCTTCCTTGGTTGTCGCTCTCCTAAGACATAACACTTTTTTTGTCCAACCATACAAGTAAAGCCACTCCCATTTATTATGAAGAATCCCAACCTTCTGGAGTTTGATGGCATAACTAACCCTAAGAGCACCTTGACAACGTTTTAGCATAAATGGACATCTATTGCTATAGTTGAGTTGCTTACTGTTAGGTGTTCCACACCATGCTCACTAAGCAGATCTCGACATAATTCAATCAAAAGCTAGTTGGATCCATAACTGACTAAGAGCATTTGGTACAACACTTCCTCCATAGCTTCATCGTCAACCGCAAGTATCCTAAAACAACAACCTATCTGTTCACCATCAAGTAGGAGGATAGAGAAACCTTAAGGGACTATGTCAAATGGTTCATCCAAGCAATGCATGAAATCCCATATATAAGAGCTATTACCTAGTATTATCCAGCAAAATCTGAAGCATCGAATTTTGAGAATCATGAGAAAGCCGTTTGCTATCTTGGAATAACTCCTCACCCAATAGAAAATTACATCTTGATTGAGGAGACACTGGCTCCTCTAGATGCCAACAAGGGAAAAGTAATAGAAGAAGGATAATAATAAGGTATCAGAGGATTGCTGACGTAGTCTTCCTAGATTACTCTTTAGATACATTCCCCTAACTACATCAAAGATAGATATATATATATGTCTTGTTGAGTAGCAAGGTTTGATCCAACGCTCTCTAACAATGGCGAGCAACCCTATTAAGAGGTAAAAGTTTAAGAAGTAGTGTCATTTCCATCATGATCAAAGGCACAATATTAAGGAGTGCTGAAATATAAAAGATGAGATTGAGAACTTGATGCAATAAGATACCTAAAGGAGAATATAGCCCATAGCTAAAATAGAACTAAGAAGTGGTTTGGGTTAGAAAACAATAAAGGTCACCTATATTCAGCTAGCAAGTAATCGGAGTAACAATCTATCCTCTTCAAAGCGCTAAGGAGGGTCATGAAGACGGACCAATAAAGGTGAATTACTCCAAACATGAGGAAACCCCCAACCATCGTCTCTCACAAACAAAAGATGATCCTTTCAAAGCCTTATAGATAATGACAACTTGCTCATAATCTTGTAATTTAGCCTAAGAAACATAAAAACAATGTGTCATTCAGAACCTTCTATACCATGAAAAGAAAGTAAAAATTGTTTAAGAAAATCAAGAGACCTAAATCCCTATGGTGATGCTAAAACTCCCATAAAATATGTGAAGAAGTTCAAAGCAAACTAGCTCAAACACATCCTATAACTCCTAACTATCTCTAGCAACAAGGGATTAGGAGGGGAAAAAATACTATTGAAGTACCCATTAAAATGGTAAAGTACCCTGAAGGAGGTGACATAATTCAATCCTCCAAAGAAGAAAAACTCAAACTCAATGGAGTTACAAACTCAACGTCCTAATATCTCTAACTCCTCCAAAACTAAGCAAAGAATAAAAATAACTAATGCCAGCAACATTACTATTAACATTAAGAATATCCTTAGACCTTTTAGAAGAGTCCTCTTTCCCAAACTTAGATTATGAATCAGACTTAGATTTTAATGAAGAGGACAACTCAATAATCAAAGGCTACTGAACGCATTCTTGACTAGACAATGCGCCCAAAGGGGGGTTAGGAATTTGAAAAACACAATAGCACCGTAAGGAGGATGACCCCCGGACTCTAAATCAAATTTGGTTCCACTACTTGTTATCTCACTCTTAGAATTGGATATATCCTACTCTTAAATTGAAACTCTCAAATAAAAATTTAGTGGACTCAAAAAAGATAAAAAGTATGAGGAATGGAGAAAAGTAAAAGGAAAGGTAAAAAGCAACATAGAGAACTCATCTAGGCTCAAAAGATTACTTCCCAAGTCAAGGAATCATTAGATTCACTAAGTCCCTTGAAGGATGCAATACGCTAGACAAGCCACTACCTCTTGAAGACAACAAGCCAAAGGGACTTAAAAGTTTCCAAATTATTTAATTATTAATTTGCTCTAGTTATTTTCAAAATCAAATTAAAAGGTGAACTACTATCAAATATTAAACTAATTACTAAGGTGATAAATTAATTTTTAAAGTAATCTTTCAATATGAAAATAAATTTTCAAATTGAGAGTAGGGAGTTTGATGATATGTAAATATAAAATTTTGAGAACAAAATAATAAAAAAACAAAAGAGATTTAAATAAATAAATAAATAAATAAGAGAAAGGTTGGTGACCTATTAAATTTAGCCCATCATAATGTGCAACCCAAACTCGAGTGGGCCATTCTCCATGAAGAACTAAATTAATATAAATACCAACTAAACTTAACTTGCTGAATTTTAGAAATGATTTCAAATCCATTTTCATGCAATATCAAAACTTAACATAGCCGTGTTAAACCACAAAACACAACAAACTCTTTTATTATATTTTTGAGTGCATATCTTGAGATAATTTAAGTTAAAAAAAAGGTAGTTTTATCAAGTGATAAAAATATTTTTAAAAAGGACCCACGCCACTCCTATAATAGAATAGCAATGAAATACTTCGCTCAAATCGGTTCATATATGAAAAAGTAAAAGAAAATATAGTTTAAATGATAATATATTACAAAAATTTAATTAATAAAACAAAAAAATATGCCTAGTTGAAATGACAAAATACTTTTTCCCTTTTTGTTACAACCAATGTTGTCTGAATTTGATCCGTACTTTTCGATGAGGAGATGATCATACACACACACACACATATATATATATAATATCAATAGCCTTATTCTAATTTTGACTGTATCGATTGCTTTTGGGTCTTACCATTTAGGTTTGCCCAAATCCATGTGTTTGGAATGAGTTCAAACCATCAAAATCTATCAGTCCCAAATCTGGTTAAGGTTAGAAATCCGTACTTTTCAAGGCATAAAAAATTATTTGATTAGAAGAAGAAAAGATTTTGAATAACTCTATGATTGGTAAGATTTTAAATTCATTAGATAGCAGCAATATAATAATAACAAAAATACAAATAAAAAAGACGATGACAACATAGAAGATGATGATGAAGACAAGACAAAACATTAGTAATAATAATAGCAACCACATGAAAACTACAGCTACATAAACAATAGTAACAATAGCAGTGGTGGATCAATATCGGGCCTAACTTGGTTTGTCATGCAAGGAAAAAGAAAACCCTTAATTTACTTGGTCTGTCTGGGAAAAAAACATATCAGAACTAACCCCTTTGTAATATCTAAATTTTCCGGCATTTATATGTACACACACGCACGCACACTCATTTCACTACTCCTGACTTGCACTAATTGTTTTGCCTCGTTGTATTTGACTCCATAAGAAAAAAACATGAAGAAGAACATATGCAGAAAAATCGGAAGAGGGTAAAGAAAAGAAAATTCAGTGGATATGAGATGTTTCTGGTCCGCCACCCGTGCATGTGTCATGGTTAGGACGTCACCTTCTGCCCTGTATGTAAGAAAGGAGAAACATGCAGACATTTACAATAATAGTTTGCACATCAATTATTTCATTTTCATTGATGGCAGTGTTTGGCTTGTATTTCCATGAAATTATAAAATGTTCTTCCATCAAACAATTGCTGTATGGCTTCAATTACCTAACTATTTCAACAGGAGAACTTTTATGATTACATTAATTATAATTGATACTTTATATATATATATATGTGTGTGTCTATAAATGTGTTTACATATATATATATAATGAATATCAATTTAAAAATACTTAAATATATTTCTAAATTAATATATAATTTTTGTATGAATTAAATAACTTATAGTTTTTCAAATATTGAGTTAAGTAATATATATTCATTTATATTTTTATATTAAATAAATAAGTTATGTCCTAACTACTATATATCAGAGACAAATGTATGCTATGCACTATTATATCACTAAATGTTAATACCTATTAATATCGTGAATAAGAAGTCCAATCACACTTAATCAGATATAAAGTTTTTGTATAAAATCCATACTATTATATATATGCCAGCTGCGACGTATCGAAAAGAATTTTAATGTTGAAATAATTTATTTTATAATAATATTTTTTTAACTTCATGTGATTAAAAATGAATCATAATTATTTTTAGTGTTTAAAGAAACAAAATCTATTATTAATTAAATAAAATGATATGAATATTTCAATTTAAAGATATTATGTTTGAAGACAATTTGTACTTAAATAAGTTGTGGAATATGGATAATTGCTAACTCTAAGTTTATAAACTATAAAAAAAAAATTTTCAAATGATAAAATTTGAACAAAAGATAAATGAAAGGATTAAGAAAATAAAAGTAGAGCAGAATATTTAACTAAATATGCCTTTTAAATTAGATACACACTTATACATATGTGTTTTGATATGATAAGTAAGCAAATGTATAGTATTATGTATAATACAATAGTGTGGGACCCACAGTTTATAATTTTGATTCTAATTGTGCAATTTTGGCCAAATGACAATTTTTTAAAATTTTGAGCATTTTAATTCAATTAAAAAATTTAAATTAGTTGTTGATCGTTATCTCTAAGTGATATAATTGTATCTTATCTCTAATTTTTTTCAATCAAAATTTAATATATATTTAATATTTTTTTTAAATCTTTATTAAAAAGCTAGAAGTTAGAGAAAAAAATAATTATAAGTTAACTGATATGCAAGAGCTCAATTTATCAAAATTTTTTAATTAAATTTAATTAATTTTGCAATAATACTTTTTAGAAATGTAAATTATTTTTAAGTAAAACTATATATATATATATAGAATATAACAAATAATTAATCTAAAGAATATTTCAAATATAAAAAGTTACTTCATGTAACAGCTATAAACTCTGAACTTTACTTTTATATTATTATTTAAATTATTTTAGCTTTTTAACAATATAATAGAGAACTCATTTTCTATTATTTGAAATAAATTCTTTTATATGGGACATATATATAGTTGACATAATTAAAAATTTTTAAAAGCTTGATAAATGAGTACTTAAATAGCAAATAATATCAATTTTTATATTTTTCAACATATTTAGTTAAATAATTTTATAATTATATCACCTACTTTATTTTAATATTTTTACTTATAATTACGTTCATAAAAAAATATTTTTACATTGATTAATGATGTCTGATCAAAAAAGTTTGACTGCAAGTAAGTATTCACTTTATTATTTGTACATATTTATATATTTATAAAAGAAACTTATATATGAGAGAGTGATATTTTATCTTGAATCAAATATTGAAAATTTACATATTATTTTATTCATGTACATAATATATGTTATTTGAAAATTTTAAAAATAATAAAATAACTATATATATAAATAAATATAAATAAAATTTACTTACCATAGTTATATAGAATATTAAGAGATATTTTAGTGTTTATCAAAATTTCATAACAAGCTACATATTGAATTAGTTATTATCAAATAATAACCTAATGTAAGTAATTTTAAAAGACAAAATATAAAGAGGTTTACATGTTTATTCTAACAAAAAATACTTAACATATAAAAATCTCAAATGTTTTGAAAATTGTAACTGTAACTTCCACATCATTAAGAAATTATATAAAAAAAAAATTATTTGCTTACTAATCATGCCAAAATATGTATGTGTAAATATACATCTAATTTAAAAAGCATATCTAGTTAAATATTCTGCTCTACTTTTATTTTCTTAATTTTATCATTTATTTTTTAAATTTTATCATTTTAGAATTTTTTGTATAATTTATAAATTTAGAGTTAAGAATTGTTCATATTCCATAACTTATTTAAGTATAAATTATCTTCAAACATAATATCTTTGAAATTGAAATATTCATGTATTTTATTTAATTAGTAATAGAATTTATTTCTTTAAATACTAAAAATAATTATGATTTTTTTAATGACATGAAGTAAAATAATTGTTATTGTAAAATAAATTATTTTAATATTAAAAAAAATTTTGGTGCATCGCACGGGACATATGCTAGTATAAATATATTATTAAATTATATTAAATTATAATGTATTAATTAAATATTTGTATATATAAACAGCTACGTAAATTTTATTGTAATTAAATTAATAATTCTTACATAAATATCATTTTAGTCATTTACTTGATTTCTTTGCATTTTTATGATTTATTACTACTTACCAAACATATGAATGGAATGAATAAAAGAATCCTGATTTAATCTTTTCTTTATTCTTTTGACACACCTATATATAAGAAACTATAGTGTAATATTATTTATTTCTCATCTTCACTCTATTCTTAAATTCATTTATTTCCCATTTGAATCATTCATGCGTATCATCACTTGCCCACTTATAATTACATATACATCCGCAATCCTAGTCTCATTACAAATGAAAAAATAAAAAATAAAAAAATAGCAATAAGATAGTGAGTGACAGTGCAGAATTTATCATTAATTATACATATTAGGTGAGAAAAAATTTTGTTTGTCATCTTAATAATTTTTACAATTTAATAGTGATAAGAATAGCATTTAAATTGTCATTATTGATAATTAATAGCACACATCTATTGTGGTAATAAAAATTTTATCACAAATAATAACAATAATTTGTTGTTACTATAGATGTTACTCATTGTCAATGATAACAATTTAAAACATTAATTCTTGTCACTATTAAATTATTTTGTAAAAAAATCAAAATTATTTTTATTTTAAAAATACTAATAGTGACAAAATGAAAATGATTATTATTTAATATATATTATTAGTAATATTTTTTGTGCTGTCATTTATTTTCTTGTTATTAGTATTAAATATTTTGTAATGACTGCACCTGATCTCTTGTGTATATAAAGAGATGTATATATATATATATACAAGTACATATTTTTTTTCCGAAAAGGAAAAACGTACACACGCCTGTGTACGTGGAGGATAATCAAATATAATTGCGATATCTTCACTTTATTCTTAAATTCATTCTTTTTTTGCTTAAATTTATTTGTGCATAATAATTGCATTCAACACACAATTAAATTGCTTGCACTTTTCATATGCACGCGTATTTACATAGTAGACAATCAAAATCAAGCAACAACTGCAGTACTGACCACCCTTCTCCCTCCTTGAATTTGTGGCGCGCTGGATCTAAGTGAGGTAATGCGGACGGATTCCCATTGAACAGCACGTTTCACGTATGGTTCTAGCCTAGTATTTCTTGCGACCAAGAATTCTGGTGATTATCGTAATGCACATATACATATGTATATATATATATGTGTGTGTGTATATATGTATGTATGTATTTTAGCAATAGGGACGTCATAGTAATTTTGGAGACTATTTGAATAAAAGGAAAAAATATAAAAGAATAAGAGGGAAAATCATATAACTCCAACAGACCAATTTGATTTAAATTGCAAAATTATATAATATGTGTGGTATACGGTACTCCATCGATCATTTTATATTCATAAATATTTCACTTATTCTCCATTTCTTATACATTTTTCACTCTCATATTAATTCTGATTTATTTATTTTTCACATTCTCTCAAATCATAAGATTAGTTTAACCATCATTGGAGTTTAAATTTGTCAAATTTTTCCTTGCTCTTAAAGTAACTTAATCGATGTAAAATATACTTGAAATCTTTTTATTTTTCTTATAATTAATTCGTACTGCAAATTAAATTTTTCCGTATCTATCAACTATTGTCGACATGAATTGACAATTCATGGTTTAAATATTCGTGCACATCAAAATAGAAAATATATATATATATATATATATATAAGTGCCATAGAAAGGGTGTACTTAATCAAACTATGAAATGCACACAGTTATAAGATAGAGATTAGCATGAAAAACACGTAGAATGAATGAATAAAAGTCACCGCCCATTGATTTGATTAAACACAAACACACGCACATATTTATTTATATTGATACGCGTCTTTCCTTCGTGACATCAAATTAAATACACTGCCAAAAAAAGAATCGGTCCCTAAACCCAGTTTAATTAATAATCACCTTTTGAAGCCAAACGAGTGTGATTAACAGGCTGCAGCTGCAATGCCGAATGGTCATAGGTAGGACGGTAGATACGTGAGTAGGTGAGTGCACACGCGAGACACAATTTGAACGCAAGTTGGATAGTCCGCCTCCTATTTATTAAAATCGTTTTTGTGGCTCAGATTTTTATTTGTAAGTAAAGAACGCGATGTCATGTTATTTGTTTAAGATTTAATCAATTGTAAATTGGGATGAGATCATATCAATTCAGACTAAATGGACTTAAGAGGCTCGAGTTAATAGAATTTCGGCCTATACAAATTAAAATTTCATTTTCTCGAAACCGCGATTCTTTTAACAAGTTTTGGACTTATCTTGAAATAATTTATATCATTATTAATTAATATTTTATAGAATCTTTATTAATTAATATCATATACGAATCCAATGGATATCTAAAATCTAATAAAAATTTCAATCTGATTTGATGTTTTTTCTTTTTTTCTTTTTCCTTTCGGATTCTATAAGAATATTATATTTATAAAGTAAATTTATGTCATATTTGAATTTTTAATAATTTTTTTATTATATATTAATCCAAAAGTTAAATATTTGAATACTAAACCCCTATTTCACATTATATTAATGCATAGATGAACTTTTATACACTATTGTATTTGATATTTTATTAGTATTTCTCTTATTTTTTAGGCTAAAGCTCAAGATTAATAGCATAGTACAGATATTAATATAGATATTAAGTTAATATAATATATAAATTTTATTTTAAATTTTTTATTAATATTATATATAAGAGCATCAATTTAATAAAAAATTATTAAAGTTCATATTCGAATCTTTAACGGATCGGATTGCTTAATTCTATATCTCATTCATTCATTTCATATTACAAATATTTATAATCGAATTAATCCATTGAATATTTTAATCGAATAAAAATTCTAAAATTCGAATCAAATCCAAATTGAATTCAAATTAAAATTCGATACATTGGCAGCCGTAAATTTATATATAGCAAAATTTTATTAAAAGAGAAAGACAAAAATGGAAATTAAAAGTAAGTCTTAAGAAGCCAATCTTGTAGACCATATCTATGTGAAGATTGTTTTTCCAACAAAAATATATGCATGATAGCTTGTATAATAGTTGACATATATTTAAGTATAACGAAGTTTTAATTTCAAAAATAAACTCTACTATTGTATATAAAAATTATAATTAAGTATAGTACAAGTTTTATTTCAAAACAAACTTGAATGTGTATTATACTTTAACCGACCATATCCTAGCTATATATTTTAATTTGAGGCTTATGAAATTCAAGCTCAACTCATATATAATTGATTAAAGTAAGCTCACACTTAATTGGCCTAAAATTTAATTCAATAAAAATAAAATCAAATAAACAAGTTTGAAGCTTACTTTTCTCAAATAAAAGTTGTTCAATAAATAACGAAAAATTAAGAAAACAATGTAAAAGGAAAACTAAATAAATAGGTGGAAATAGCAGCGTAGGATGTTGGATATGGTGATTGTACAGGGAATGGGCCGAAGGCAAGTGCTACAGCAAGTGCGTTAACAGGAGTGGGACCATTGGAGCACTATTAGTGGATGTAATGCGGTGTAACTGTTTGGCTGCTTGTTGCCATCCCGTATTACAAAATCAACTTTACCTTAAGGAAATTTAGAAAACAAAAAGAAAAGAAAAGGAAAAAAAATAATTGGTGGGGCGAGTCTACGGAAAAAGTTGCGAATTGTGTCTGAATTAAACGAGTTTTTAATTATTTTTAAGATTTAGTATATATTTAGAAATTATGCTATTTCAATGATTTGGTTTCTTGAATATTAAGTGATGAGATTAAAAAAGGCAGGGTTGAGTCTAATCAAATTTGATCTTTTTTTATTGAGATTAATTTATTCAAGATATATTTTCAAGGGGTTAATAAGATACTATTACAATTTATTTAAAATATATATAAATAATTATTATGTTATATAATTATGAATTATTATTATCGAAATTATCTTCTTATAGTCATCTCTAAAATTTTCAAACAGTTGTAGTCATGTCTTTTCATTTGAAATTAAAGGTCGTAATCTTCATTTACAAACTCTTCAACAAGTCTAACGGACATACAGTCATAACTCATGCTATTAGACACCTAGCATCTATAAATATGAGGGGGTGGGGGGGAGGGGTGTACACTTGTGCATCATTAATTAGAAAAAGCATACAACATACATACAGACTTTTACACATACAAAGCATTCATTCTTGCACAAAATAAAGGTTTTAAGTCAGTTGGGGATTCACAGTCTGGACAATTGGAGTGCAGCCTTTATTTGGTCAAGTTGCTATATCTTGGGGGGTTGTCTGTCGGGACTCATTATGCACTACTGGAAAGTGGATAAAACCTAAAGAAAGCTACATCTGTGCAGGCATTGACTCAATCAATTCTCTAATACGATTGCGGATTTTTGGTCCTAGTTTGTTTTCTCAATTTTCTGTCTTTGTAATTTTAGTTTGCAATGATATATGTTCTGTTTTTAATATAAATTAATTATTCATACTACTGTTTTATTCTATTGTTTATTTTGACACGTACACTGGTGCATACAAATTTCCAATAGACTTAAGGTTTTAAGCTTTCCTCTGTGTTTTCAAATATTTAGTAGCAAACTTGTTCTATGTTTGCTGTCTTTAATTTCAAATTTTAAGTTTATGTTTTGATACTAAATTTGTTAGCATATATCCTAGGTAGTTAGATATTCTGTTCTCTCTTAATTATAATACTTATTTTGTTTTAAATTATAAGTTCTACTATAAATTCATGTGCAAGTAAAATATCTATTGATGATCTATGCAAAATTATTCTGTTACCATAATTTTACCATACAAAATAATCACTACCTAATTCATTCTTGTAGAAACTTATTATGGCGACAAACGTGCCCAACATGCCTACTGAGTCCAATGCTGGCGATGTTGGTGGTGGATCATAGAATCTCCTGTTGCTCCCCATTTAGTTATTAATCTTCTTTACCCTATTGTAGTTGGACAAACAGAGAAACCAGAAAGGTTCAATAGGAAGGACTTTAAAACATGGTAGCAAAAGATGCTATTTTATCTTGCTACACTGAACCTAGCAAGGTTCCTATATGAAGAATGTCCTGCCTCAAGGGAAAATCCAAATATGCAAACCATGGCAGCTATTGATGCTTGGAATCATGGAGATTCCTTATGCAAAACTACATATAATATATTGTATAATGTATGCAGTCTAATTGCTACGGCCAAGGAACTTTGGGAATCACTTGAGAAAAAATACAAAACAGAAGATGCTGGCATGAAGAAATTCATTGTTGGTAAGTTTCTTGAGTTTATTATGAATGACTCAAAATTTGTGATGTCCCAAGTAAATGAATATCAAATGATATTGCATGAGTTGGCTGCTGAAGGTGTGGCATTTGGAGAAGCATTTCAACTGGCATTGCTCATTGAAATATTGTTCCTATGGTGGAAGGACTTCAAAACTACTTCAAGCACAAATGCAAAGAGAAGAACCTTGAGACTAAGAATCGAGGAAGATAACAGGCTTTCCAAAAATAAAAATGGTGGCAATACTTATGAGAGCCAAGCAAATATTGTGGAGCAAGGTTCTTCTAACAAATGAAAAAGGAATGCTTTTGACACCCAAAATGAAAGAAGAAAGTTAAAAGAAATTTGAGGGAAGCTGCTATGTTTTTGGCAAGTTAAGCCATAGGGCAAAGGACTGTCGACACCATCAACAAGGAGGAACTCCAAAGAAAGATAGGCCTTCAAAGAAGAAAAAAGGTTATTATGCAAACATAACTAAATAGAAAGTCTCTCAGATGGTGTCAATAACTTGAACCTTTTAGTCGCGGTTTCTGTGGTGAATCTAACTGATTGTTCACCATGTGTGATCAGATAAAAGCTTGTTCACAACGTACGAGAAAACTAAAGATGAGAATTTGTTCATGGGGAACTCATCAACTTCCAAGGTGTACGGAATTGGAAAGGTGGTGCTCAAATTGACCTTTAGGAAGGAGCTAACTCTCAACAATGTACTTCATGTGCCAGTTATAAGAAGAAATTTAGTGTCAGGCTCTATGCTTAGCAAGAATGGATTTAGACTACTTTTGAATTTGACAAATTTGTACATACAAAAATTGGCGTGTATGTCGGAAAAGGTTATTTATGTGGTGGTCTTTCTATAATGAATGTAATGACCATCGTACCCAAAATTGTACCAAAAAATGCTTATAATGGAAATAAAGTGAATTTGGCTTACTCGTTGGAGTTTCTAAATTTATGGTATCATAGACTAAGGAATATAAATTTTGATACATCAAGTAAACTAGCAAAAAATAGTATTTTACCCAAGTTAGAACTTGACACAAAAACTAAATGTGAAGTTTGTATTCATGCAAAATTACTAAAATTCCATTTAAAACAATTGAGAGAAGCACTAAACCATTAAGTTTAATTTACACAGACATATGTGATTTAAAGATGGTGCAATTAAGAGGTGGGAAAAAATATTTTATAACCTCTACAGATGATCGCACAAGATTTTGTCATGTTTATCTACTTTCTAGCAAAGATGAAGCTATTAAAGCATTTAAACATTACAATAATGAGGTTGAGAATCAACTTGGGAAGAAAATAAAAATACTTCGAAGTGATAGAGGTGGAGAATATATCCATCCCTTTGAAAAATTTTGTGCTGAACATAGAATAATCCATGAAGTAAGAACACTTTTGCACCACAATCAAATGGCATTGCTGAATGCAAAAATCAAACTTTAAAAGAAAGGATCAATGCATTATTAATTAATACAAGGGCATCTGAAAACAAGTGGGGCGAGGTAATATTAACTGCAAATCATTTACTTAATAAGATACCCCACTAGAAATTACAAAAAATACCATATGAGGTATGGAAAGGACATCTACCATCTTATTAATATCTTCAGTGTGGAGGTGTCTAAGTAAAGTAAGAGTGCCACCTCCTAAAAATGGTTAAAATAGGACCAAAGATAGTTGATGGGATCTTTATTGGTTATGCACAACATATTGCCACCTATTGGTTTCTTGTACATAAATCTGATATTAATGACATTCAAGTCAATGTAATAATTAAGTCAATGAATGCAAGATTTTTTGAAGAAATATTTCCATGAAAAAAGGAAGAAAGACAAGCAATATTTAAAATCTCTCAAGAAGTTCAAGAGTCGAGTAAAAAATAAATTGAACCAAGATGTAGCAAAAGAACTAGAATGGTTAAATCATTTGGAGCCGACTTCTTGACTTATGTATTAGAAAGTGAACCGTGGATGTTTATTGAAGGTATGACAGCTCCTGAAGCTACTTTATGGAAGAAAGTGGTAACTAGTGAAATAGAGTCCATTATGCATAATCATACTTGGGAAATTGTAGATTTGCCTCCTGGAAATAAACCCTTAGGATGTAAATGGATTTTCAAGAGGAAAATGAAAGTTGATGGTATGATAGATAAGTATAAGGCGAGACTTTTTGTCGAAGGATATCAGTAGAAAGAAAGTTTTGACTACTTTGATACATACTCATCAATGATTAGAGTAATTTCAATTCGATTATTAATTGTCTTCGCTACTATTAATAATCTTGAGATCCATCAAATAGATGTAAAAAATGGTGACCTCAATGTGGAAATTTATAAGGAACAAGCTGAGGGGTTTTTAGTTTTGGGCTAAGAAAAAAAGGTGTGTAAATTCATTAAATCAATGTACGGTTCAAAGCAGGCACTTAAACAATGGCATCTTAAATTTGATCAAGTATTGATAGCTAATGACTTCAAAATTAACAAGTGTGACAAGTGTGTGTGTATTAGAGCTACACCAACTAAGTATGTCATTATATATCTATATATGGATGATATGTTAATCATGGGAAACAGTAGTGAAATAATAGAAGAGATAAAGAAATTGTTAAGTCATAATTTCGATATGAAAGACATGTGCCTTGCTAATGTCGTACTCAAAATTAAAATTGTAAGAACACTAGGGGGAATATCTTTAACACAATTTCACTATATTGAGAAAGTGTTACAAAAGTTTCTCAATCTCACTAGTAGCCCAGTGAAAACACCAATAGATGTAAACTAAGAGCTTTCAAAGAATAAAGGTGAATAAAGGTTTCAAGTGGAATATGCACGTATAATTGGAAATCTTATGCACATTATGAATTACACGGGCCACATATTACATATGCAGTTGGTAAGCTAAGTTGATATACAAGTAACCTTGGACAAGAGCATTGGAATGCAATTGTTAGAATATTAAGGTACTTAAAACACACCACAAAGGATAGGTTGCATTATACCAAATATCCACCTATAATTGAGGGATATATACAGTGATGCAAATTGGATATTTGACTTAAAAGAGTCCAAGTCCATGAGTGAATATGTGTATTCACTCTAGGTAGGGCTACTATATTGTGGAAATCCTCAAAGCAAATCTGCATAGCTAGATCAATGATGGAATCAAAGTTGATTGTGTTGGATAAAATAGGTGAGGAAATGGAATGGCTACACTATTTTTTGGAAGACATTCTAAATTGGTCAAAACCTATGCCAACGATTTGCATTTACTTTGATAGTCAATCTGCCATAGAAAGGGCATAGAGTAGTATGTATAACAAAAAGTCTCAACACATACGGAGGTGACATAACATCGTTAGACAACTGCTCTTTAGTGGAATTATCTCAATTGATTACATGAAGTCTAAAGATCACCTTGCGGATCCGCTAACTAAAGGTGTAAACAGAGAGCAAGTAAATAAATCATCAAAGGGAATGAGACTAAAGCCTTTAAATAACTAAGTTACCATAATGGGAATCCTACTTACATGATTAGAGATACAATGAAGTAGGTTCAAAGGGAAAAACAAGTTATACAATTGTGACTTGATGTGGAAGCACTATGGAGGGCCTCAACACCTTTCACCCATTTTGTTGATGAGCAAACAACACGTGATGTAAAAATTCTAAGGTTAAGCATTACTTTTAATGACTTTAATATCTCAATATGTCAAGTAGGGTTGTAGCAAGAACCTCTTAATGAGAAGTCATTTATATGAGTAAGGATTGGGTTGAACTTATGAGAATTTTTAATGTTGGATTGTCAGAGTAGTACTAATAAATACCAAGAATTGTTCAAGGTCAAATGAACACAACATGGACCACAAAAATTGGCTACTGAGTGGTATTGTATGTAGTTTTATTGTCTTGGTGTACACAAGTTAGACAATTCAAGACAACATGTTCAGTGGTTGGCGAGTGCACTTGATAGTTCTAAGTATGAAAGGCTTAAAGCCAAAAGCTACCTCTCCTGGTATAGTAACACTTGAGCTGAACCTATGTCATGTTATTACATTCATAAATATACCTATCAGACAATTTACTCATTTATATGGGGATTGTGAGAATTTTGGCATTTATGAGTGATAACCTACCTACTTATGAGATCAAAATTAATAACTTTTAAACTAACAATTTCATCTCATTAAGTAGGTGTTTATTAAGCAATTATATGCCAAAATTAAAGAGGCAGTGAATGAGCAAATTGAGCTAAAAATGGACAATGAATTAAGGAATAGCTAATACATGGTTATGGATGGATAGCTTGAAAGTTTCTATCTCACATTGGAAGCCAAAGCTAAAGTTGAGCTAGTTAAATAACTTGGATATGGCTTAAGGGTTGAACCCTCTTAGGGGTATCCATATCTCTAGATGGGAGAGGACCTATATGAGTATAGGTTTGATTATGATGAACCTCCCGCATGCACACTGCTTATCCATCTGGTTGGCTCGGCTTGGATTAGAGTAGGGCGTAGGTGAGGGTGTAGGTGTACTTGTGGTTTGGATATTTTTATGTTAGAGAAAATTTGTTTAAAATAAATAAAAATAATAATTATGTTATATAATTATTATTATCATAATTATTTTATTTTTCAATTTTGAGACTAAAATTATTCATTTCCTAACAATCATGTCCTTGCAGCCATGTATTTTCATTTGAAATTCTAAAGCTATCTTTTAAATTTGAAATTAAACGTCATAGCTTTTATTTACGACCTTTAACATGTCTAATGGCCATACAATTATGACTGATGCTATTAAGCACCCAACATCTATAAATATAGGGGGTACACTTGTGCTTTAATAATTAGTAAAAGCTTACAGCATACATACACACTTTCATGCATACAAAATATTCGTTCTTGCACAAAAGAGAGGTTTCAAGTCAGTTGGGGGTTTGGAGTTTAGTCAATTGGAGTGCAGTCTTGATCTGGTAAGTTATTGTATCTTAGGTGTGTTTGTCTGTCAAGAGTTATCATGCATTGTTGGGAGGCCGACAAAATCTTAAGAAAGTTCGTTTGTACAAGCCTTGACTTAATCAATTCTCTAATGCGATTGCAAATTTTTGTTCCTATTTTTTTCTCAACTTTCTATCTTCATAATTGTCATTTGAGATGTTATGTTCTGTGTTTAATATAAGTTAATTATTCACACTATTATTTTATGCTACTATTTATTTTGACACACACTGGTGCATACAAATTTCCAACATAAAAAAATATGTTAGCTATTAACTTAAAGTTTTTTAGTTGTCTTAAAATTTAATTTTAAAAGATAAATAATTATTTTTAATTAACATCTTATCATTTATTTTGTAGGCAAATCAAATATTAACAAGTATCAAGGCTAAGTGCTATAGACAACCAAACCAACTCTTATAGCTTAGCAATCTCAGGGTAATCAAATTGTGATGTGTGGCGTATTTACGTATGTAGAATAGTCAAGTCAAAAGTATTCAGTATTATATCTTAATATGTGCATCAAAGAGTTAACTACTAAATAAGTTCAAGCTATTTGAGAATCTCCTACTAAACACCTATGAAAATGGATGATCAAGGCTCACTCAATGCAATATATACACATACATAGATGCACACAAGTACAACCACACACGTATTACACATCCAAGTTTCGAAGTCAAAGACTCAAGTCTCTAAAACTTCAAGTCCAAAACTCTAGTCTTCAAAGCATCGAGTCTAAGACCCAAGTTTCCAAAGCTTCAAGTTCTTGCCTTCATGAAGTATTTCTATCATGAAGGTTTTATACCTTTTCAAGGCATCAAATTATCAAGTCCTCATAATTTTGAAGTGAATATTCATAGTGTTCTTTCATTAAGTTAAGGAAGACCACACACTATACATCCAAGAATAAGCTTTAAGCCCCTAAATTACTAATTGGGAAGGAAGAATAATGGGATTAGTTTTTATTAGGAGATTATTTTTCTTCTAAAATTATAATTCTCTCTTTCAATGATATAAATTCAATTTGTCCATTATTTTTCTTGTCTTGTAATTTAAATTTTTGTAGGCAAAGAAATTTGGTGTGGACAAACTTTTGCCTTACCTAGTGTGGTCAATCCTATCCCTTATGTCTTTCTCCCACATGAATTCTAAAGTTAGTAGCAACCATTCAATGGCACCTAATAAAAACCAACTCTTATTGAACAAGAAAGATGTTGTTGTGGCTACTCTTGATGCTATCAACCAGCTAGTACTAGGGGCAAAACTACTGATTTCGTTCCATTTGATGATTTAGACTCTACAAGTTTGAATGAGACAAATCCTAAGAACATCCCTTTTGCTGAGTTAACTACTATGATGATGGGTGTGAGAATAATGTATGAACAGCTTGGTCGGATAGCTGAAATGATAACTAATCTCTAAACGATTGTGGAAAGTAAAGATTTACAAATTACACAACGCATTAACAAATTAGAGCACTCTCATCTTGGAGAATTTAGCCCCAATCGCCTATCTTCACTTGGCCATGGAGTTATCAAGAAACAAGTTGATGAGGCACTGACAAAGCAAGAATATGATCAATAGGTCAATCACTCTGTAACTTTCAATGCTACACTACCTGCCCAACAACTATAAGACATGATCAGTAATAGCATCAAAGCTTAATATGGCATGTCTTCTCAAAGCTCTATTATGTATTCAAAGCCTTATACAAAGCCAATTGACTCTTCAAGAATACCAATAGGGTATTAACCACCAAAACTGCAATAGTTTGATGGGAAGAAAAATCCAAAATAGCATGTTAGCTATTTCATAGAAACAAACAATGCAAGAATTCATGGCAATCTCCTTATGAAGTAGTTTGTTCCTTCACTAAAAGATAATGTTTTCGACTACTATATTGACGTAGAAGCTAAATCCATTAATGGTTGGGATCAAATGAAAAGAGAATTCTTGAACTACATCTACAGTATCTATCGGACTATGAGTATGATTGAGCTCACCAACATAAAATAATGGAAAGACGAACCAGTACTTGATTATATTAACAAATAAAGTGATTATATTAATTGATGACATGCATTAAGTTTGAATTGTAATATGCTTCAATTGAAAATAAAGTGATTATATATTTAAAATACAAAAAGATTATCAGATATGGAACATCAGTTTCTTTGTTTTGACGTAACTTAAATTATCAACTACTTTGTTTAGATAATTTTTTAAAATATTTTTGAATAAGTATAGTTAAATTAACAAATGAAAATGCCTAACCTTTGTTGGTGAAAATTTAACTTCAATACTTATGTTGATTAAATTATCCAATTTTTAACATAAACTTAATAGATAGTCTCAACATGTCCACTTAATGTATCATTTTCCAATATATTAAAACATGAAATTATTTCTAACAGTTGAAAGTAACAACATCTAAGTTATTTAAAAATAGAATATACATATACTATATAAAAGAGTACCTTATTTAGTAATAAATTTGAAGTTCCTAAATACAAATAAGTGAACTTTTATAAATAATTTAATATACTTTATTTATCTATAGATAATGAAATGAAATATTTTTCATAAAAATATCATAAATATAAGTAAATATTCAATTACTTGAAATATACATACTAAATATAATTAAGTAAATTCCAAAACAATTGGGTAATTAAGAATAAAAATATTATATTTTTTATTAAATCTAATTAAGTTAATTCCATAAAAAAAATGCATAAATTTTTCTTCATCCATTTGATAGGAAAATTGGATTAATTTTAACTACTGAGAAAAAATGATATATTTCATAAAGTCTCACTATTGTGGGTACATTATTCAAATATATATCACATATAAATGAATTTTTACCTAGGGGATTCGAAAAAATTGCAGTAGGAAATAATAAATTATAAATTCAACAACGAAGCACAATTTAAATTTTAAATTTCTGTGATGTGATAAAATATTAAATCTATGATTATGGATAGTTTGAACTTTTATGATGAAATAAAAAATTTATCAGTATAAAAATTTCAAATTATTCAATTGGATAAAAATTAATATTTAGATTATGGATAAATATAACATGAAGTTTTAGTTTTAACAAATAAGTTAGTTGTGTTAAAATAAAATTGAAAAATAAATTAACAATCAATGAGATTTTTTTTAATTTAATTAAAAAATCTAAAATTGTAAGACTTCGAAATTTGATCAAAATTGTACAATTATGGATCCCATACAGTGTTATGTTCGCTTGTATAAATGAGAAAATCTTGAATTTTCAATATTCCCGTTGCACCCAGCATCCTTGAGGGCTATGTGGACCAAACACCTACTCCATCTCCCATAGAAAACATGGTCTTTATATTAGCCATCCTAAACTTATATAGTAGGCCATAGGTTGACACTAGAAACTTGACAATCTTTGTTTTCCTATAAGCTCCAATACTTGGGGAAAGAAGGAAGATCATTTGACCAAGAGAGTAAACTTCCTCTCTGTGAAACTACAAAATGTGGTCTCGATCGCTTCTAACTTCACTATATTTCTATCCATTTACTATAACATCCATATGCTAAATATCTACTAAACTCCCTAATTGACAAATATTTGTGCAACCTTTTAATTTTTTATCATTATTGCAATGACTAGGGCATTTTGGTGAGGCATGTGTAAACCTTTATGGTAGCTTGCCTAGAACTAGATCATGGGTCCGAAGTTCATCTAGCTAGCCATTCTCAGTTTGCTTCCGTGATCTCTCGATTATAACTTGGGCATAAGCGCCACATGCTCTATCAAAGTCCCCATCTATGGGTCCTTCTAGAATCATATGAATAACTCTTTATCAAAGTAAATTTATATTCCCTCATAAGCCCCCCCCCCTCTCTCTCTCCAGCTTGAGGTGTTTCTACCTCTCAACTTTTCTCGAGAACTCCTCTCTCTTAGGGAAAAAGGCTTGAATGCTCGCTTATCCATCACTATAAATTCCTTCAAATATTTTGTTAGAATAGTACCCGGTAAGACAATTAGATTAGTGTATAAATTACTTTTATAAATTTAATAAATATTTCTTATTCAATCAATATAGTTGTATTGATTATCTTTATCTTATTCAATTAATATACTTGTATTGGTAATCTTTATCCTATCCATGCATTTGGTTGGAACCATTGGATCATATATTACTAGGGAGTAGGTCATGCATTAGGTGATGATTTTGAAACTATCTCTGTGGTCTTGACCTTGAATTGTTCCAACTTATATAATTTCTTGAGATGGGGCATTAATAGATTGATATATACCTAAACAAGGAATAAATGCTTGAAAGGAGGATGCCTCAATTCATGGGCATTAGTATGATGACACTAGTCCACGAGTGGGTGCTTGTTTGTGAACAAATTCACTTAATGATCCTACCTAGAAAATTTCAATTTAGGTGAATTAGTTATATAATCAATATGGAATTCTATATGCTTATGATAATGCATTAATTAGTCTTTTAACTTGCAATAATCTTGTAAATGAATACTTAATCTCTTATGTATTTCTTATTAGATCGTGCAAGTGATCATTAGAGTTGCACTGAGCTTAATGCATTCATGTTTGAAAGTCTATGAGGTTCAATAAAGAATTTATTGCCATCTTATTGAATGAGTGACTCTTCTATATTTTCTATGGTAATTGATTTTGAAAAATCCTTATGCAGGGTAGGCAATGTAATAACTAGGAAAAATAGTTTTCTAAGTTGGTCAAAATAAATCAATTTACTTAAAATGGATGCATAATCATTCAGGCTATTGAGACACCTATTCAGTATCATTGTCTCATACCTCAATTAGGGGATTGAACAGGTGAAAAGGTAAGGTTCATATTTATATATATATATATATATATGTATTCATTCATTATCTAGGGCTTCATCGTCGTAATAGATATCAATGACAACGAGAGAGTATTTTTAAAGTGATGGAGATCAATTTAAGAATAATTAATTAAAAAAATTTAATTAATTAAATTAGCTAATTCTTAATCATTAACAAATTAAATTACAATGTGTTGTCAGTCCATTGATATTCAATTGATGAATCTAATAGGTCCCACACAAAATAGACAATGTTTATTTAATTGAACCTTATCTCATAAAGCTTGCCAAATTGGAGTACTAATTAATTAGTTGGACTAATTGCTTAGGCTTAAAAATTGATTAATTAATTGGATTGCTTGTCATAAAATAAAGATTATAAGTCAAAGCTAAAAATTTAGGATGATTAATCTAAGCCCACAAGAATATTCTAAAATGAAGGGGGCAAAGGCTCCTTTTTTCCTAGTAAATATTTCTCAAAATTAAACCCTTGTTTGAATTGAGATACCGATACAAGTTTTTCCCTTATGAATCAAATAGATTCATATCTGAAAAAGATTTACAATAAACTCTTTCAAAATTAACTCTTTGTCCTATGTTAGAGGTGTTCTAGAATTGTTTTTGATGGAAAAATAAAATTTGAAACTTACTAGAATTTGAGGCTTTTAGAGAGATTATGGGGAAGCATGGTTGGCTGATTTAGCTCCTGGTGAGATTGTATACAAGTGTTGTTGGCACAACACACTCTTTCTCTTGCTTCTCATTCTCCTAATCTCCTCTTAGATTTTCTCACATTTTTCTTGTAATTCGTAAAGTTCTCTTATTGACTAGATAGATTCAATCTCCAATTTTATCTTTACAAATTCTAATGATTAAGAAAATTGTACTTTTAATGTAGCACAGAAAGTTTCTACGAAGCATTTAACTACAAATAAATTAAGAGAGTAGAAGTTTGGGTTTCTTAGGTAACTTTTCAATACTGAAGACTAGATGACTAGAATATCAAGAATAGTTTAGGACCATGTCAGAGATTTAAGAATCATGAAGAGTTTGTGATTTATTCATGTTCAGACCATCACGAAAAATTTGTAGTTGATTAGGAATTTCTTGTTACGAAGCGTGATTAGATCTTGTTGCAAAGAGTTCGCGACACAATTTTGATTTTATGAAGTTGATGGTTAAGGAATGAGTTCTAGTTTATCTGATTCAATTTCATCAGTTGGAAGCTTTACAGTAACGGTTCCTAACTATTATTTGTTGAATAATTGAATTTAGATCATGATAGAAATAGGATGTAATATGTTGATTTTATCAATCTATTATCAATTGTTGTTAAAAAATTTAATTCACTCCACAAGCATCTCAAGACCAATGCAAAACTAACATTTTTATGTCGAATAAATTTTCTAGCTTGTCTCAAAACTATCCACAATCTTCTATGACGTGCCCAAACTTGATAGCCATCAACACAAGCATCTCAAAGGGGGTTTATTGTTCATATTTCTATATGATGAGGTTAGTTTGTTCATTCTCCTTAACTTAGGGTTTGTTGAACATTCTTTTCTTTTCCTTTCCTTTTGTTTTTTAACCTTTGCATCTTTCTCTAATTTCTTACTTTTTCATCTTCTTGACCTCCTATAGATAGTTGTAGTTCTCATCTTGAGCTAGAAATTTATCAAAATTCTAAGTTGGCATTGAGCAAAATTATACATAATAATTGTACCTAATTATTTTTACAGTCACTATTTTGAGATATCAACCAACTAGGGCTTTGGGTGAACTTAAGATGTTAAATAGAAGTTTTTGGATATAGTTTGGTATAGAGGATAATTATTTAACTTTTGAAAAAGAATGCTACATAAAAGAATGCTCCCTTAGGATCCTAGTTTTACACAATCAGTTTTTCTAATGGATTTTTCTCAGAGTTATTGATTGAATCTGAAAAGGTTCTAAACACAAAAATTGTGGGTCTATCACCAAAATACTAAGATGTGTCCAGTCAAAAGATATAGGACTTTGATTTCTCAAAAATGGATATTAGTGACATCTTTACTACTTCTTGCTTATAGAATTAAGCAAAATGATCAACATACAAATTCTAGGTCTATGTCTTAAGTCTCTAAATCCCCCTAAATTACCTCAATCCAATTTATATAGCGAAAGTTATGATTAAAATACTAAGATATATCAAGTCTGGAAATACAAGATTTTGATTTTCCAAAAATAAATAGTTTTAACTCTTGTACTACTCTATTTCAATTTAATTTGGAGACATGGTGAACATATGAATTGATGATATGTATCTTAGGTGTTTACATCCATTTGAATTACTTCAATCCGATACATAAGGAGAAAGTTATAACCAAAATACTATGGTGTGGCAATACAAAAAATACAAGAGTTTGATTTTCCAAGGACTAAATATCATAATGATGTTTACTATTCGATTTTGATTGAATTGGCAATATGACCAACATATGAATTGTGTATATGTATTTTAGGTTTCTATATCTATTTGAGTCACCTTCATCTGATATATATGGAGAAAGTTATGACTATAATACTAAGATGTGACAAGGTAAAAAAATATATATGGGCTTCGATTTTCTAATAATAGATATTTGTGATGCTTTTATAGCTTGACTTTAAGGGAACTGAGAAAAGTGGTCAACATATGAATTAGAGCTCTATCTATTGGGTTTCTATAGGCACTTGAATCATCCTACTCCGACATACATGGAAGAAAATTGTAGTGATAATACTAAAATATGTCAAATTGGAGACCTTTTTGACTTCAATATATGACCATCTGAATCTTCTTCACATATATTTGTGAATCCAAGGCTCAATTTTACACCTCGATGTCGGCTTAGATGGATTGAGATATCAACCAAAAAGTTTTAGATCCTTCTTTTAGTTTTCTAATACCTCAAGAAAATCAAAACTATCCAACTCATGACTTAGAGCTAAGTAGATGGCAGAAAAAGATTTTTAGAACTTAGTGTTGGAGATATGGAGTTTCTAAATTTTCACTCAAAAAAGGATCTGCGATGATTGGAGCAGTAGCTTATCGACTTATTTCACTATCAAACTTTATGCAAATGCATAATGTCTTCTATATGTCACAACTGTATAGGTATTAAGAGAATCCTTAGCATGTTACAAAATATAAGAATTTGTCACTTCAAGAAGAGTTGATGTACAAAGAGCAACTAGTACAAAACCTAGATTACGAATACACATATTATGCACAAAAGAGTATCCTATTGCTATGGAGATGCCATAAGATAGAGAATGTGACTTGGGAAAATAAGGAGGAAATACAAAAATATCACTAGGACTTTTTCATTAACTCATGTTAGAATTTGGGGACCAAATTCTTTTAAGGGGAGTGGGATGCAATACCCCACAATTTTATTTCACATTTAATTTATTACTTTACCTTATTTTATTTTATTTATTGTTTAAATTAAAAAAATGCAATGCCTTAGAATTTCTTAATTAATTTATCCTATGTTACCCATAACTTCATTAATTTTATTTATTTTGCCATATTAGTTAGAAGGTGATACATATAAATTTGATAATTAAAATATATATAATCCTAAAGTATAATTCTCTTACAACAACATTATATTATCACTGGGAATTAGTAATTGAGACCCTGGAAACTAATAGTTAGAGTTTTAAAAGAAGTAAAACACCTCTCACATATACAATCTTACACTAAAAAAAAAAACTCTGGTTACTCAATCATAATTCAAAAGAAAAAGAATAGTAGAGTAATTCTTCCCTCCCAAACTCTATCCGCCATCAGGAGAATCACTAAGGAAAGAAGAGACCACCATTGATCTACTGCAAAACCCAGCAATAGTAGTGTAAGTCTGTTGGTCTCTACCATTAGATAAGCATTCAGTTTTCATAAATTTTTAAACTCTTCGATTTTGGGGGATCACTTATGGCAGACATGCTAGGTAATTGGCAATTTGATTTTAATTTCTTATGGAGCCATCAATTTTGACTAGGGGAGAAGAAATTTTGAATTTTGCATTCAATCAATTCCAATTTTGTGTATTAGCAAACATGTTGGGTAATTGGGAATTTGGCAATTTAATTTTAATTTCTTATGGAGCCATCAATTTTGTGTGATGGCATACCGCCGCAGACGCAAATGTATTAGGTAATTGGGAAATTGGCAATTTGATTTTAATTTCTTTTGGAGCCGTCAATTTTGACTAAGGGAAAAGTAATTTTGAATTTTGCATTCAACCAATTCCAATTATCTACTGTGTTTGTGTTATATATGTCTACATGTGGATAATGAACTGAAAATGGAAAAGGGATAGTAGTGTTCTTTATAAATCAATATCAAGCTTGTCCGAAAGCGCATATTAAGATATCAACTGCAGTGGAATGTATTATCTTAGTGGGCTTAGTTAGATTGTTAATGATGTGTAGCTTTTAGTATACTGATGAAAATTTTAGAATTATTGGGTTTAAGATATTACAAGCTTACGGTCCTATAAGGCTAGTCCTAGTGAGTTTTGTCTTAATTATCAGTTAAATTGATGATTGAAGTATTCAATAAATGAATCATGTGACTTAACTATTGATACGATTGATTTTGAGATAGGAGATTGACATCTAAGATTGATCTCGAAGGTAAGTGTCTCAACTTATGTATTATATGATATTATGTTTCAAAACCCAGAAGGATATATGCTATTATACCATTTGCTTGTAACTTATTTTCAAGAAATACTGTACTCTATATGTATTCCACTGTGCACCAAATAATTTTTTTTTATTTTCTTTTCTTGTTTTGTTGCTGGACAAAGAGAAATAGCCATCTTGTTTTATTTCTAGATAAAAGAAATATTTTTTTGTTGTCTTAATTTTGGATAAATAAAAACCTATGCTTTTATGATGTTTCTTATGCTTCTAGACTAATAAATTAAATTCGATGATCAACTAAACTACTGAAATTTTTGTTATTGTTACAGTTAGTTGGATCCAACTTGATTTGGGTATATGAGGGACTTCATTGGGCAGCAGTGGGCTAGTTGGTTGAATCCCAAGTCCCCATGACCTAATCACCCCAACAACAGAAGCCGTTTGTGGCTAAGGTGGGTTGTAAGAATTTCAAGGGACACTCATGCACTATTTTGGTAAGGTTGCACCTTACTTGAAACGATAAGGAACTGTTATAGTGGGAGTCATAAGGTTGACTGGCTACAGTAAATGTTGTCTAATCATTGTATTTAAATTATTAGTTTAAGAAACTGTTTATTAAACTCTTGATTTGTTACTGCTTAACTGTTTATAAAATTCTTGACTGGTTACTACATGATTCTTTATAAACTTTTTGACAGTTACTACTAAATTGTTTTATGAATTCAACCTATATTTTCTCAAATATTTTCACTGTACAAATGACTTTAATTCATAAACTCACATTGTACATACTCAACACTCACTGAGTCTTTTACTCATACTCGTTTTCTTCTTTAACTTCCTTATGGTAAATCTAGATTCTAGTCCTAGTAAGGGGTGGATCCTATTTTTGTCGAGGACTGGAACCGAAAGTTTTCTTTTTGTGATGAGGACCTTGCAATAGCTTTAGTTTTATTGCTATGTTGGCAAACTAGTTCTTCTAAATTAATGATTTTCTAGTTGAGGAAAGAATATTGGGCATTTTAAGTTTCTATGTTTCAAGAATTGTTTGAATTATTATGAATATTGGAGTTAATGTTGAAGTTTTCTATATTTATGATCATGATTTTTGACAAGTGATATATTTTTATTTAGAATTGAGTTTCACGCCTCAAGACTAGACTGTATGATTTGATTTTTGAGACATGACAAAATGATATGTCATGCCCTAAAATGAAACCATATGGTCTAGTCTCGAGGTGTGAAACTTAATCCCAAATACATGAGTTGCCAATCAAAATATTAATCATAAATAAAACTTCAAACATTTCTAGTATCCAAATAATTCTCAAACATAGAAACAATCAAAATATCTAATCATTTATCTTCCTAAAAATCCATGAAAGTGACTAATAGGCTAATGCCGTCATGAACTAAAATTTTACAAAAGTCCCAAAATAACACTTCAGTCCCAATTCTTGTCAGAAACTGGATCCACCTCCTCACTATGGCTAAGATTTAGATTTTTCAAAAGGAAGTTAAAGAAGAAAACGAGTGTGAGTAAGAAACTTAGTAAATGCCAAGTGTGTGCAATGTGGGTTTAGGAGTTGAAATCATTTGTCCAATGAAAATGTTCAAGAATTTGTATAGTGAAAATATTTGAGAAAAACATAATTAGAAGTTAAAAAATAGTTTAGTAGTAATAATCAAGAAGTTTATAAATAGTCAAATAGGAACAAGTTAAGAATTTTATAAATAGTCAAATAGTAATCGATTAAGAGTTTAATAAATGATTTTCCTATACTATCAACTTAAATATGATGATCAGACAGTATTTGCTATAGTTAATCAACCTTATGATTCCTACCATAATAGTCCTTTATCGTTCCAAGCAAGGTGCAACCTTACCAAAACAATGCCGAACGTCCCCATTAATTCCTACAACCTACCTTAGCCTCAAATGGCTTTTGTTGTGTGCTGGGGGATTAGGTCATAGGGGCTTGGGATTCAACTAGCTAGCTCGCTACTACCAAATGAAATCCCTCGCACACCCAAACCAAGTTGAATTCAACTAGCAATAATAGTAACAATAATCAATTGATCATTGAGTTTAAATTGATTAGTCTAGAAGCATAAAATCATAAAATACATATTTTCTTATATCGTGAAACAAAATAAAAAAATTTTGTGCGCAGTAAAATCTAGTTATAGTGTAGTGTAAATTGAAAACAAGTATACAGTAGCATATATCCCTCTGAGTTTTGAAACGTAACAATATATAGCAGTTATAGGTTTAGGTACTCACCTTTGAGATCAATCTTAAACGCCAATCTTTGATCTCAAAATCAATCAAATCAATAATTGAGTCACCTAATTCATTTATTAAATACTTCAATCAACAATTTAACTATTGACAAGACAAAACTCATTATGACTAGCCTTATGGGTATCATAAACCTTTAGTATCTCAAGACCTGACAACTCTATTTGATATTAAATAACTTTACTTTTTAGAATTTCTAACCCAATACAATCAAACAAACATATCCAAAATCCAACAATCAGGTCAAGTTTTTTTATCAAGAACTAAAAATCCAAATTTATAAAAATGGTCAACCAAAACCCCTAGCCTCTAGTAAAAAATCCATAGTGAAAGAATATATTGCCCAAAAAAACAAAAATGAACTTACCATATTTTATACCTTCTATCAATTTATCAAAATCGATTTACTAACCTATCATATCCCACACATGTATATATGCACATATATATAAAATTATACACCCACTAATTTAACCCATTAGAAATAAAAATCCACGTGCCTAAAAATTGCTCACCCCTCTTGATTCTCCCTATTTTGGCTAATTTATAAAAATGTTGTAAAAAAAAAATTCATAAAACTACTGCATTCGTGGAAGTTTTGCAAAATTACGGTAAGGCGTTGCTTTCAGCCACGCCTTTAACTATTTTTTCCATTTTTTTTTTTTGAGAAATTAAGAGGAGGCCACGCCTCTTAATTCAATTACCCAATTCCCTTCTTCTTCCTTTTTT
>JACGDI010001665.1:1040829-1064943 GCA_014898725.1 Jacaranda copaia
AATCAATGATAAAAAAATTAAAATACTATTTTTTTTTTTGTATATCATGTTAAACTATTATTAACTACTATTGTTGTAAGATTTAGTTATTGGTTTTAAACTTTAATAATATCTTAATTTTAAAACATAACATTTATAATATTTTATTTTTATAAGACGATAATTATATAAAGTACGTATGCAATTATGCATGATGTCATAGACATGTATATATACATACGCCTCTGCATGATTATACATTTATATGCACTACCTAAATTATTTGATAACTTGGTAGTTTATGAGTTGAAGACTCGACATCAAATAGTTCATGTTTAGTTTGATAATATAAACTATTTATAAAAATATGCCACTAACATGTGAGTTGATAATTACTATAAAAACATATAAAATTATAAGGTTCAAATATTTTAATAAGTTATCTTAATAAAATTTAGTTTTATCACGTCTTATGTTAATATGCTATTAATATAAGTGACGTAGATTTAATTATATCATTACTAATAACTATTAGTTGATAATGTCGATTTATTTTTAATATATTAGTTGAATGTTAATATAATTGAATTAAGATTTACGAGGTAACTGAATTACATAATATAAGCTCTTAACATATATATTAACTAAAACTAAATTTCAAACTTTTAATAGAGATAATTTAAGATATCTTATAGTATAACTAAAAATATATATATATATATACATAAATACATATAAATAAGTGGAATTTAAATTTAAAATATTAATAAAAAAACTGTTAATTAAATGTAATTATTGTAAATTTAAATGATCAGTGCAAATGTAATAAGTTTAAACTTATTTGAATTATGTAAATATAATTAAATTATATTTATTTTACAATAAAAGTTGAACTATATAATTTATATATTTATTATCATAATTTTTATAATTAAAATACTACTGTAGAGGACTTTAAATTTAAAATGAAATATAAGTATTATTAAGTAAAATATAATTAAGTTATTGAGATATATATAGTTATTTTTTATTTAAATTTGATAAAGTATAATATATGAAATTTTATTAATTTCGTAATACTTATATGGTTTTAGTTCAGGCATCACATAAGCAGAGCTTCAATCTCTTCCTAATAAAAAAAAAAGTTGGTCGAGTTCGATTTGATACTGGTTAAAAGGTCAACAGATTTTTCGATTCAATATATTTTTAGTTGGGGTCTTTAATTTGGTTCAAATATTCTATATCCAAAGCTCAATCGTATACTTCCAATTGTACCCTCCAATCTTCTAGCTACCTTGACTTTAGTCTTTAGTTCCAATCTTCCGTTCAAATCCTGAAAGTTTTAATTCAATATGGTGACACAACATTTAACATTCTGAGCAATTACGTCCTTATTTTATTTGCATTTCAGTCATTAAATTGTTCGTAATTATACATAAATCTTATTACTTCTTAACATTATTTTAATTAAGAAATGAAAATCGGTGTGTTACACTATTTGACTAATTTCACAATTTCGGCTGAATGGTATTGCAAGATTAAAATTTGATGGATTTAGAATGGAATCAAAATTTAATCAACTTAAGTCTACGCTTTAATTTTAAAACGATTGAATTGAAGACTTGATGCAATTAATTATGAGAACTAACTTTTGAATAAAGTGTATTCAGAATAAATTAACCATAGAATGAGCTTGACAAGTAAAACTTAAATTAGTTTATAATTATTAATATAAGTGTTTTTTGAAGTTGGGGTAATCAAGATATCATTGGCCAAAATCAATTGAGACATATGAATTGCCCAATATCTTAGACAATGACCTAAGATATATTATAAAATTTAACATTGATATTGTACTTAAGTTTTTTTTTGGGTAAAAAGGTAAAAATCAATTAAAATGGCCTAATTAAATAAATAATAAGTAAAGTAAAAGATCAATGAGTCTAATTAATCAAGCCCATCAAGATGGACATTTAATGTCAAGTGAGCTGAAATCCACTAAACATTTAATCACTACAAATACTAACTTCCAAAGTCAAATGAAAGATGAAAAAATCACTTGCAAATAATCTAGAGCGTTGCCTCTACTCAAACATATTTTGAGAAGAACTCTCTGAATTTCACTGACTTCTAAAAAGGACCCTAACTCCATTACCGAATAACATCATTTTGGCACCGTTTGTGGGAACTTCTACTTAAGAAGAAGAATGCTGAGAATATGAACAAGGTCGAGAGCTCAAGATTCTAGCAACCAAGTCACCTTGGGAGATGAGAACACAAGAACATTCAATCGAAAATGTGGTCACATCTAGCATCAGAGCTAGCACCTAAAGCACATTTTCCATCAAAGAAGACACCAGCGTAGTAGGCCTGGCCTCTTTAAGAACCAATAGTACAAATAACTTAAATATGCACTAATGGCACTAGTGGAGAATGCCTCCGTGCAAGCTACGACCAAAGCAATTGCGCAATAAGCTGGACAACCCTAGTCCACTTTCCAAAGCAAGAAAGCCTCACCGTCTTTAAAGAGGCCAAAACTAAAAATGAACCTAGAATAGGACACCACTCTTTATCCACCTCAATAGGTTGACATGTAGTCATCCCTTTTAGCTGACTCGTAACGTCAACTACCTATCATCACTAAATTTCAAACTCGCTCATTCATGTCTCAATGCTCAAGAGAAGCAGAAAGTGAGTACTTTCCTTTGGCAGTCACTCTCATGAGACATAACCCTTTCTCTTCGACCATCTTGGTTGAGTCATTTCTCCTAGGTATGAGATTACCAACTTGTTGGAGCTTGATGGCACAAAGGACTCATAGGAGTAATTAAACAACTTCCCTGCAAAGATGGAGCTTTATGATCATGGTGAAGCTACCTCCTGCAAGGTGTTCTATACCATACTCAGCATGCGTACTCAAGCATAGTTCTATCAGATGTCAATAGGATCCATCAGAGGCTAAGTGAAACTACCGCAGTACTTCATCCACAATATCTCAATCAACAGCAAGTACCAAAGATGGCAACCCACTTTTTTACTATTAAGCAGAAGGATAGAGAGTTTTTAAAGGACTACCTCAACCACTTTATTCAAGCGGTACATAAGATTCGTAATGTCACCTAAGAGCTCTTGCCAAGTATAATTCAACAGTACATGAAAACCCCTCTAAAGATGCTAGATAATCCATAGATGTTGAATAACAAGTGGTATCACTTCTATTGCAACCACAGATATATCATTAAGAAGTGTTGATAATTGAAAGATAAGATCAAAAGGCTAATCTAGAGACTATACCTAAAGGAATACGTGGCCCAAAAGTAGGATAATCCCAAGAGAGATTCTAGAGTTCGAGGAAAAAAAGACCACCAATGGCCACCTGATGGGCACTCAATGTTGAATGAGAGAAAGTATCAATGAGACCTAAAGAACCTACCTACTACTTGTGTCATTTCTATAATTCTGGGGGACCTATTGGGGTTGACTTCAAATGTATGAGCAATGAGACAAACTGAAGCTTACTCAGTAGATCTCTTACTAGGGATTTATAAGGTGCACCATCTACTCCATAGTATTACTTTTGAGGAAGAAGATATGGACATCAGGTGAGGTGAACATAGCAATACCTAGTGATCTCTATCTTCTTGCTAACTTTTGAGTGAAGAAGATCTTGGTGAACAGTGGTAGCTAGTTAGACATAATCTTCTATGCTGCATCCCTTCAACTCGAAGTAGATAAGCCCAGTTGCAGAAAATCAACACTCCTCTTAGTGGGATTTACTGGTGAAGTATGAATGTTAAAATCACCTGTCCTTGCAAGGATGGGGATAGGGTCAATATTTACCTCCCATCCCCATAGATACCCGACATCCTTTTAAAAACTAGTTATATTATTAATTTAATTAAAATAATATCAAAATACCTTTGATTATTAGAATAATTTTTCTTCTAATATACTACGTATATTTTTGTGGGAACTACTAACTGGAGAACTCTTGGGAAAAATTGTCAAGTTCTATTGATACTTATATTTATTCATTTTATATCTTTTGATATTTTATTGTAACATATAATTAAATTTTATATATTCTACATGATAATTTTTTAATATTTGAAAGTCATTTAAATTATTAAAAATTTTATTATTTTTAGTATTAATTTTTTTATTTATAATTTTTTCTATAAATTTTATGAATTCTATCAAACCCATTGAAACCTATGGGTACCCATTTCCCTACAAGAATCAAGGGTAAGGGGGCTAGGGTTAGGTTGGGGAGCATTGGGACCATGAAGTCGTGGAGGTGCTTGGTGCATGGGGAGGTCTCTCTCCCTCTCTCCTTAGCACTCATTCTTGATAAGTTAAAAAATGGTAAGGTTCTTAGTTATCAAGACCGAATTAAATATAATGTCATACTAGAAAGTTGACCCTAAACCTATTATGAGCAGTGGTGTTAACCTACCACATAAAAATGAAGTTTCTTATGTTGAGTAGAACATGTGAAGCTATTGGTGACTAGCATGACACCACAGAATGTATGCCAACATATTGAAGAAAATAGAAATATACACCTCCACTCTGAATCATGCAAAACGAAGTCAAGACAACATGTGTAAAGATACGGGAAAAGGTGTAATCTAAAAAACTAACATTACTACATTTTTGCTAGAACTAATCTCATAAAGAAGAAGTCAACTAGGTGCATGCTTACTCTTCAAAAGAGTGTTGGCTAATAAGATATTCCATCAGCTACTTTGCTTATGCGGTAAAGATGAGAGCTACCATCCAGAATAAATAAGCATGCCCTCTATGACTTCTGCAATTTTTTTTTCAACATTATGTCAGTCGTTTAGATTTCTCATTTTAAGTATTTAGTTGTTGCTTTCAATAGTTAGGAGTTGTTTTGATGAACAATCAACAAAATGCTACTTATGTTAGGAATGACACCTTTTTTCTTTGATTATTTAAATGAATTTCTTTTGACATTATCTCACAATTATGTTTGTCTCTTCAATGAGAAATGACTAATGTAGAATTTCATTTCTTGTGGTAAGAACCAAAAGGCAAGCACATCATGACAAACCTGCAACAATAAATGTACAATGTTAATTATGGCATGCATAAATATGCAACCCAATCATCAAGAAGTTGCATTAGCACCACTATAGGGCCCCTTAGGGGATGAGTGGCAAAGGCTATCATAAGATCCCCAAAGGGCACATGGAAAACACCTAAAAGCCTACTATAATACCTCTCAAAAGGCGGTTGGCAAACACATCAAAGCCCACTATAAGGCTCCCCAGAGGCATGTAGCATATGTAACAAAACTCACTATGAAATCCTCTAGATGCACATTGCAAGCAAACGCCTATGTCTACACCCCAAGGGGCCACACCAAAATAACTATGACAACTCCAAAAACACTTCTAAAGGAGATGACTATTAATAGTAAACAACTCTAGTGGTTATGAAGTTTATAAAATTGCCATTTTTTATCAAAATAATCCCCCAAGAAAGAGTTAAACAAAAAGAGAGCGAAAAAAAGGAGGCATACTTGCGAACAACTCTAGTAGGGCTCAGGTTTATTCTATTTCAAAAACAAAAAATGAAAGACAAACTTACATCAGAGCATTTGCAAAATCCATCATAACACTTAAGTTTTACAATGGATTTTTTCCATCACAAAATTGAAAAAATAGCTTTAGAAGAAATTTGGGTTGCAAAATGGCAGGAGGGGGAAATAATCCTTAAGTTTTGCAAGGATTTTTTTCATTGCAAAATTTAAAAAAAGAATAAAAAAATATTTTGTGATGGATTTTAAATTCATTGCAAATTGCGCGGGGAGGAGAGAAGAACAAATTATAATCTTCCCCCTAAAATTCTTGAATCCTCCTATCCTTCTCCAAGGTAACATTTTCCCTTTTTTTTTTCTTTCTTCTTCTTTTTTGTTTTTTTTTGGTTTTATTCTGTGTTCATCACCACTAGTAGCCCTTTCTAGGGGCAATAACCTTACCAGCCATGCATGGCTAGCTGATGCTAGCTACGAGGCCTGCTGGTTATGCACCAATGTTTGTTGGGCATGACTAATGGCCAGTAATGATGGTACCCAGCGGCTGGATTTAGCCTTAATTTTTTTTAATATTATGTTTTCAATGTTAAATAATTTTTTTCTGTAATTTTATTTCTAGTTTTCATTTTTGGATTATTTCCAACCAAGCTAGGTAAATATGACAAAATTTGCATTAATATGATATGTTATTATATAATGTTAGATTTATGTTTTCTGTGAATTAAACATTCAATTAGAGTTTGGGTTAAGTTAAAGATTATGTGGATTTATATTAACTTTCTA
This sequence comes from Jacaranda copaia, assembly GCA_014898725.1. Lineage (NCBI taxonomy): Eukaryota > Viridiplantae > Streptophyta > Magnoliopsida > Lamiales > Bignoniaceae > Jacaranda > Jacaranda copaia. The sequence goes on from JACGDI010001665.1 coordinate 1,047,155, forward strand.
AGTTTTAATTTAGTTTATGAAATTATGATTTATGGATAAATATGCGCACATGTAAGAAATTTTAGATTGATTGTCACTTTGTAAATTACAATTTATGTTGATTTGTTGTGATTGGAGACATGTAATGAATTTTTTGAATCAATATACATAATTATATGTAATAATGTGACCAAATACTTGAAATATTGATTTGTGGTGAATTCTATAGTTCTTATGAAGTGAAATATTGATATTATAACATGTGCTTAATGATATAGGATATCTCAACTGTGGTGGATACTTGCTCTTAGTGTCCAGTTTTTGGAGCATTTCAAGGTAATTGTTGCATACCGTCTTTTCATTTTACATATTATGTTAGTAAAATGCTAGTTGAATTGTTCAAAGTTGGTAGAATTTGGAAGAAGAATGGGATGTTGAGAAAAGGGGTGGACCCTTCTCATTGTTGTTGATTAGTTTTTAATTGCTTGCATGATGATGGTGGATATACGAGGGAGTGTTTATATACCATTATGTGTTTACGAATATTTGTCAACTGTTTTCAATCAAAGTGATGCTACTTATTTTGTTGAGTTTTTTTTTTTGGCAATTTCAATATCCTATTTTGCGAAGTTCTAAAAAATTTCTTTATAATCACACTATCACACCATAACACACCAAATAATTTATTTACTCACATCAATAATTTGCTCAACTTTTATTCCTTTCATTGATTAGGCTTTTCCTTTTTGATTTGCCAAATATACTCATCTCTAAATACTAATAATATACTATCAATAAAGCAAATAAGATATTTTTCCAACAAACATATATTAATAAAGCAAATAATCAAATAACTTCATCAAATCAAAATATTTATAACAAAATTAATTTTGCATCATTCAAATTGAAATTAATTTTAATGAATTTACCCCTTTACAAAACATGGATATTCATGCAGAATGTAGTTGGATGTATAATAAGCTCTTGCCAAATTAAAAACACTATACCAGAGAGTTTGTTGCTCAATGCAAATTTGTGTTGATTATGCACTCATCACTTTAATGTTTGAAAGATGGAGGAATAAGGTGTCTTTGTTCAAATGATAAAAATCTAAAAATTCTGAGACCTAATGAAGTGCATGTATATTGGTTGAAATATAGGTTCTAGCCTAACTATTGGTATTAGACTGCATATACAGAGACTGAACTACTGGATTTCAATATGCATAGGGGAGTCTCTAATAATGCTCATTTTTTGTTTGATGCTATGAACAATAGCTAGGAAAACATGGTTTATGATGCTATGCAACCTAGCTTTTATAATTGTGAAATTAATCATGAAGAGGGCATTAATCCGAATAGAGAAAAACCTCCAAATATTGGTGCTCAAGCATTCTATGATGTGTTGTCTGCTAACCAATGACCATTGTGGCTAGGTTGTGAAAATCATTGTGAATTGTCCACAGCTCTATAAATGATGTGCTTTGATCGAATGATAGAATTTTGTGTTAGTTAGAATAAGTGTTCCCACTGCTTTTTTTATTCCATGGAGCACTTGATGGTACACTTCCCATATGAGGTGCTTGTTTGCATCCTTTTGAGAGGTAAATAATCAATCTAATATATAAATGCTATAAATAATTTATACATTTTAAATATTTAATATGCTTTTTGATTCTCACATGATTTAAAAGATATGGCAAAAAATAGAGCTAAAGTTTAGGGCTCTATTTGTGAGGTATATTTAGCCCAAGAATCAGCATTTTTTTCATCGTATTACTTTGAATCTCACATTCAATCAAGGAATACGAGAAGTAAATGAAATGAAGATAAGGGATACAATCATCAACTTCCACATACTTTGTTAGTTTTAATCCAACTGTACGGCCTACTAGTAAGTGTATTAGTAGATGATTGAATGATGCTGAGTTGAAAGTTGCCTCATTGCAAGTTCTTTTAATTTATGATGAAGTTGTGCCCTTTCTTGAGTAAGTTTTTCAATTCAATATAAATTCTTTTTAATTAATAATGTCCAACAAAAAAAAGAAAATTAATGTCCAAACTATACATATTTTAGGATGTATAAAGCATCTTTTCAACATTTGTGACCTTTCAACAACCTTCAAGTGGAGCAATTTGTTGAGGATCATTTTGTAAATTAGTTTCAAAACTATGTAATTATAGAAAAACTTTAAAAAAAAGCAACTTTTTCTTTATTAACTAATAAAATCTACTACAATTATTCAACTCTTTGCTATCATTCATAGGTATATACTCTAGAAAACAAGGTACAACATTAATAACTGAATGATATAGCATTGGGTCTTATGAGAAAGTCAAGACATGGTATCATTTTTTTGTTAATAGATATGTACTTCATACAGATTCGTTCATAGAGTATAAAAAGACGTGTAATTCTAGAGTGTATCTCAAAGGTGAAGAATCACCATAATTTTATATTGAACTTAAGAAAGTAATCCTATTAAAGTAACAATTTGTACCTAAAAATAAAGTTTTCCTCTTTAACTATCATTGGTTCGATTCAGTGTTTAACCAAGGCATTAAGATAAATTAAGAGTATGGTCTCATTGAGATAAAATAAAATGAAAAATATCAAAAGATTGATCCTTTTATCATTGCTCAACATGCATTTCAAGTGTATTATATTCCTTATCCTAGTGCTAAAAAAGATAAAGTTTATTGGTGGTTTTTGATCAAAATAAGGCCAACAAGTAAAGTAGATAAAGGTCATATTATGAAGGTAGCTTTACAAAAACCACTTACCACAGTTAATGTGGTTGTTAATACTAATACAACTAGTGACTTAATTAATATTGAAGGACCTTGTGAAGAAATAGATATAGAAAATAATTAGAGATAGGTGATGATGAAGAGTTAGAGATTGAGGATGAGAATGAGAATGACAAAAATGACAATGATGACAACGATGAAAATGCAGATCCAAATGATGATGCTAATGAACAATTATGTCAATTTAATGATTCATCTTTATATTGTGAATTTATGTTATTAAGATTGTTGAGGTGATACATTGATTGAAATATTTATGAATATCTCTTTAATATGATGGTTGATTTATTTAACATCATCTGTCATAATCTATATCATTAGTGCTTGTTATAGATGTCAAGTAATAGAAAGGAAAAAAAATAAGATTATTCCATCTAGCACTGAATTGGAGTTATATATACCTTCACACACTCATCTTGATGCTGCACTAAGTAGTTTTTCATTACATGCATCATCTACTCATTCACATATTCCATCTACATTATCTAAAGATGTTGGGAGTACAGATGTTTCTCAAAAGACCTTTATTCAACCTTAAGGGAAAGAGTAATATTTTCTAATCCTTTTAATTACAGTCATTTATAATGTTATGTGTGATACTAAATTATATTTTATCCATATAATACACATTGTAAATACTTTTGTGACAAAGGTTCTCTAAGCAGTTATTATGTGCCCAAGAGATAACTACCATTATTAGAGGGCACTTATGTGAAGCGTGGATATCATGGAAAAAAATTTCAAAGGCAATTGGGATGATGTGGTTTAGGGAGTTTGAGGTAAGAATTATTTCTAGTATAATAAATATTTTTCTTAATTAAATTTAAAAATATAAATTTCTTTAAGTATTCTAAATTTTTTTATCTGCCTCAGAAAAAAATTTCTTGGTTGGAACATGAGAGGGTAGGGATTTGCAAAATATTTAAGCATTGAGACACGAAAATATCGAAGAATGAGTTGCACCAATCACACCAATCCAAAAAAAAAGTATTTGGATGGGAGATGATGTTCTAACTAGGTTTCTTGAAAATAGGGCAAGAGAGAATTTCAAAAGATAAATGCTCAAAATAAATCAAATCGGGTGTCAGACTATAGTGGTGTGTGCTTTCTAAGCTCGTGATAGAGATATTAGATAAGGAGAGGCTTGAGGTCATAGAGTTTGACAAATTGAGATTTGGCCTAGGGGCATTAACAATTCTACTAGCATTATAAAGGTTAGCTTGAGGAAGGTCATACACTAGACAACTTTCCATGCAAGGCTCTTCCTCAACGATTAGAAGACATAATGGCCATGAAACCATGGACACATCAAGTTTCCCACCTACCACTCAAATATCGTAAATTGACCTCTAACACTTATCACTTCTCAATTGCACAAGAGAAAGTATTTGTGCATATTTTAGTATTTTTCTTCTCAAGTCATGCAACTAGGTACAATCTTCATTGTCATTTCAAGGTGGCGGTTGCTGAATGAAATAAATAGTAGCAAAAATATGATGCCCTCAATGGATAGGACTTCAAAGCCCTCAAAGAGAAGGTAACCCTCTCAATTCTTAACAATCATGAATTGAGGAGCTTGAGGCCATGGTTGAGGAAAGGAAGAATGCCAATGAGAAATTGGACAAACCATCAAATAGAAGAGAATCTTTATTAAATAAATTCCCAACTTCAGGCCACTATAGCCCATGAGCTTGGATACTTGGAAAAGCTATCCAAATAACGCTTATGCTATCATTAGCATAAATGACAAGAAGGATGGCCATAATGAAATGTTGTGGCAACTTAGGGAAATTTGCTTCAACTTCAATGAGTCCTAGCTCGATTACCTCAAAAGAATCTTGAGCCCTATATGGAGGAGGATAAGGAAGAAGAAGCCCCTCATATTCTATTGCTTTATTCGACTTTGCCATTTTCTTGGCCCAAATGCTTATCATCGAGAATGTTGATCCTTAAGGAAAGGTAAGTTGGTCCAAGGGCGAACACCTTAGGCAAGCCATAGAGGGGGTTGTAAATGAGTTTGGCTACACTATCAATGAGGCCATGGTCAAGGTCTGAGCTAGGGAAATTGAAAATTACGTGGAACTATTATTTCTTTTTAAACCCTAATCACCATGTAATAGACTTAAGTTTTGTGTATCTCCTTAATTTTTTAATCGAATGAAATGAGATTTTCTTTCTTTTTGTTCGAGCTTGAGTTTCCTTACACTTACTTTCTATTTTTGTGTTGAAACGAGTTTGCTTATACTTTTTTACTTTCCCCAACTTTTTGGAGGCTGCTAGAGATGATCCATGATATCTCTTTTAGGGCTGACTAATGCTACCCAAGCTCTAAATTTTTCATTGCAAAATACATTTCAACATATAATAGCAACACCTTTTTTTCGCCCTTCATCCCGACATTCAAATATGAAGCCACTTAAGGTTTGCACTTTAATTGCAACCCTATACTAGTAATCAATGTCAAATTTAACTAACTCAATTGTCCATTTTATCAATCTTTCTTATGCTTAAGATCTTCCTAGGATCTAATGTAGATGATGATTTGTATGCCCTAATGGTAAGTGACAAAAAGTAAGGCCTCAATCTTGAATTGATTATAATTATGTCCAAGGTGAGCCTCTCAATATCAATGTGGTTTTGCTCCACCCTCTACAACACCTTGCTTAGATAATAAATAAGCTTCTGTGCTATCCTTTTTCTTTTGTTGCAGCACAAAGCTCACCACCTATCATGGCCATAAGTAAAGGCATAGGACTTCTTTAAGAAGTGGCTTAGGCAATAAAATTAGATCTACTAACAACCTTTTAAGTTGTTGAACACCTCATGACACTCTAAGTTTCATTCGAAAAACTTGGCCATCATGAGCACTTTGAAGAAAAGTAGACTATGCTCAGTTAACTTAATGTTGCAATCCTTCCTGTTAATTTTTTAACCTCATTGACAGTCCTTAAGGGCTCCATTTCCTAGACAGCCTTGATATTTCTTGGATTTACTTCAATACCTCTCCCATTCACCATATAGCCTAGGAATTTCTTGCTCCTCTCTCTGAAAACACATTTGGTAGGGTTTAATTTTATCCTATACCTATGTAGGACCACAAAAGTCTATCATAAGTTAGTTAATGTGATTATTGATTGCCTTCCTCTGAAATAGTGAAGCTTACCTTCTCCTAGTCTATGAGATTTAAGAGTATTTGGTGGTATCTAACAAAGCATTCATTAAGCATAGCAGCTCACATCTAGATGTTGAATCTACTAGTGAGTTTATGCTTGGCAACAGACAAAGGTCCTTATTCCTCCACTTCCCTAAAATCTTAGGTACTAGGGCCTCTTGGCTAGCCTACAATAGCTTTTGGACCTCTCGCTGTATGATTTCATTATTGTTGGATTAAAATGTCTTTCTTATGTGTGACTGGCTTGCACACTGGATTAACATTAAGAAGGTTTCAATAATGATCTAATTGATTTTATGCTAGATAACCTCAAAACTATAAACATGATCTATTGGATAAAAAATAATAAAATTCATAGAACACACATCATGAACATTCTTGATAACATCATACCTTTGATCATATGTATTATTGAATCAAAAAATAATCAAGCCCAGTGTTATTTTAATACCTAAATAATTGAATTCTTCAATGTAGGCTAAATTCTTGCTTCGAGAGCGGTAATTTTGGAGTTCTGTGGACACAATTTGCCAAGTTTTGCTCATTATGGCGCATCATATTATTTATTATTTTCACTAAAAGTCATTTTTACTATAAGTTTTCCTTCATTGAATAGAAAGATTTTTATTTTTATACACTAGAGATTGTCGCAAGCAATCCTTGCGTGCATAAATAATTTTTAAATGTAATATTTTTTAATAAATTTTTTTTTACTATAGCAAAAGTTAACTAACAAATTATATAATAATAATTTTTTTGTTGTCATTGTAATGCAACTAAAAGGTTGTGTAATACATAACAAATTAACCAACTATTATGGAAGGCCAAAATTGCTGCATTTTTCTTCCCTTTCTTTTTTGAACTAAAAATATCTCAACTTTTGCTTCATTTACAATGGCACCTCAATTTCGAATTGGAGGTTTGGCTCATATCAAAACTGTTTTTCATCAAGGTGCGACAAATATAACTAAGAGAGCTATAATCTACAACAAATTCAAGTGGCATGCTTTTCAAAGAGGCTTTTGAAAAACTTCAAGAAGAAAACAAAAATTATAACATGAGAGATTTGTTGAGACAGCTCTAATATTTTACTCTTTTCTTCTGGAAGTAAGGATTAAAAATCTAACTACTGGAACTCTCTGACATCATCCAATTTCCATAGCATTTCCAAATATATCTTTTGATTATCTTCACTGCATTCTTTTGGTTTCTCTTAGAAATGTACTCGTTGGCTTCTTAAAAAACAAAGAAAAAAGTTACAAAATAAATATAAAGGTTTATGTGTGAGTAGACATATTTGTAAGCATAGCATAATATCTACAAAGCTTTATCTATTTTAACCTCACTTCCAACTGCATTCTAATATTAGTAGGCAGTGCGCAGATAACCTTGTTCATACAATACGTTTTGTCACTTGAATTTTAACAGTATGAACTTAACTAAATTAATCAACTATCTATAAAATATAATCGAAAGAACAAAATGCATTAACAATATTATATTCCTAAAAGGACCAATCATATCCGAGAGAATTGATTCTGAGCTAATCAAGCAAGTACCTAGGTTGATACCAACTATATACATAAGCACATATACAAACACAAGATACTAAAATAATATGAACTCATAGATATATTAAAGTGTGATGCAAAAGTCTGTAACCCACTTATGAATGAATTAGAATTCAACTATGATTCCCTTCAATCAAACAATATATTTATTAACTAATATTAATAAAAGAAAAATCCTGGAACGGTTCAAATCAATTGAAAAATGAGTTATGGATAGTGGGGAAGAAGGGAATTAGTGGCAAAAGAAATTGTAAATATTGGAGAGAGGGAGAATAAAGTGGGGAAAGGAGTCACAGTTAGTTGAGCGAATAATGCATCAGTTATGGATAGTATTCAAAAATTTGTTTAAATTTATTTTTTATCTTACATAGTATTCATAATTATTTAGTAAGTATTATATTATCTAAGATTTAGGCAGAATTCAAATTAAGAAATTCTAAGATTTCAAAAAATTACAATTATGAATTCTTGGGATTGAGGGGATAAGTTCTTAGTTTGGCTCTCATTCTCAGTCCCACATCAGCAGTGTGAATTGGTAATCTAGCTTTTTAAATTTGGCATTTGATTTTCCAAGTAGTTCCCTTTGTGTCATGAGGCGCTTTTCAAGTAACTGAGAAAATGTGCATTGTGCAGTTAGTAGCTTGCCACTCGTTAGCTACGTTTGCCAAAACTCAATATCCAACAACCCTCAAAGCTTAATAACCATCAACCGTCAACTGTTAATAACTACTAACCATCAAAACACAGTAAACACTAGGTGATTATTGCATCGCAATCGTACCCAATGGTACTCACGTACACGCCAAAACACTTTGGAGGTACAATCCAATGAAGAAAAAGGAAATTTTCTTTCATTGATAATGGCATCGATACAATATCAAAAATTGCTAGAGCAACGCCAGATGTTCAGGGGGACTCCAATAAGGCTCAATACTACTCAACTTCAAATACTCTTTCCCCCCTATAATAGGCTAAAAAAAGAAAAACATTGTGACAACACTAAAAAAGAAAGCTAAAAATTACAATCAAACAGCAGCATCCTACCTGTAAAGAAAGGCCAACACCTATGGACACAATAGATGAACTCCATAGAATGCAAGTCTGTTGATGTAGGTTGGTGGAGGCAACCCGAATGCACCGTAGACAGTCTAAGGGCCCGATGGTAGGAATGAACCTTAACACCTTGTCACCATGTGGATATTGCCTCCAGCTAGATCCCATTCCCCACCAAGGCCGCCAATATGAATCAAATGTATAGAAAACTCCAACTGCCATATATATATATATATATATATATATTAATTATTAATATGCTGCCAAAGGCTGCCCGCTCCCTTTCGACCGATTACCTTCACAATTGGACACGTCTTTCATTCTCTTGTGAATGAGAATGACTCAACAAACTCTAAGCCTGTTTCATTTCATGTTCATTTTCAAATTTTAATTTATAATATTTCTAAAAGTTAAAAAATTAATTATAATTATAAAAATAAAAATAAGATTATATTTTGTCTAAAAATAACAATTACTATAGGTATTGAAATAGAAATTTCAGTAATTCATATTTTTATGCTTCCAAAGATGAGATTTTTTACATATATACACATTTTAGTTGTTTTGGAATGATAACTAATGTTTTATATCAATTTTAAATTTAATTGATGAGGTAATACAATAAAATAAGTTTTTAAAAAAATATAATGAAATAATTGGTGTTTTCAATTAAATTGAGTAAACAACCATTATTTTCAATTATTAAATAGTGTCAAAAACAAAAATGATGCTGTGAAATGAAAATAAATGGCCCCATCATAAAAGAGAAGTCAAATGACCTTTAGCTCAACGATATAAATTCACATATAAATTATGAAATTGAGATTTTAAACATAATGAACTTCTAATATGCATGTATATTTTTAAAAAAACATCAATAACCTAAAGAGAAACTTTTCGTTAGTTGTAGTATTAGTAGCACTTCCCGTTAGTTGTAATATTAGTAGCACTATTTTTTATTATAATCAATTAAAATTCAATGCTCATCATGACGTTGATGGAAAGCATAATGTTTTCACGTGGATCATCACCTAATGCAAGATTTAGGTTGTCAATGGTAAGTGTTCGTTGATTTTAGATAAAATTTCTGTGGATCTTCTATCCCATTCTCTCTTTTATCTCTTATTTTAATTTATTGTATATACATCAAGTGTACTAATTCTCAATTAATTATTTTTATAAAAAAATATTTAATATCCATATTATATAATCATGAAATAAAATATGAAATAAAGGATCTAAATTGAGGTAAAATATTAATCGTTAATTTCCAATGTGGTAACGCATACAATTTGTCAATTTGAATTCCAGTTTATTAAGGATATGTAGGTTGTAACTTTAGTATATCAATTGTAATCTTTATAATTTAGATACTTTCCTACTTCTAGGATCTTATTTCTTCTTTCCTTAAGATTCTGTTCCTTGATTAGTGTATAAATTATTTATTTCCTATCTCTAGGATTTTATTTCTTCTTTCAGCTATGTAATGTTGTATATGAATACTTTATCCTTTAATCAATATAGTAAGCCCTTTATTCATTGTATTTTGAAGCTTCCTTATGGTACCAAAGCATTCCACGCTCTAAAGAGCTTCTAATCCTTGGCCTTCACATCACTTTCTTCTTTAATGGAAACTGAGACCAACTCCATCATTAGCCCGCCAGTTAACTCAAACCAGCCACTCACCCCACAACCTTCTCTTAGCTCCTTTGTTAGCTTCAACCCATCCACCCAATTGCCCGTCAAATTAACCAGTAGTAAAAATTATCTTACCTAGAAGGCCCAATTTGATCTTCTCATCCTTGGCTATAGATTGACATCCTATTTAGATAGAACATCATTATGCCCTCCATCAACTAATCTGAATCACAAGTCTTGGCTTCAACATGATGGCTTAATTTGTTATGCTCTCATGGCTTCTGTTGATCCCACTATAGCCTCCACTTGTAGCTACAACACCAATTGCTCATGCAACATAGCGAAAACTTGCCCAAAAATATGCCAACAAGTCTTACATGAGTGTTTACGGCCTTTGTGAAACACTTGGTCTTAAAACCAAAGGGTCTTTCTTCATCTCTCAATATTTGAATGAAATTCGATGCATTGTAGATGAGTTAGCAATTTCTGGCTATCCTATGTGGCCTGAAGAACTTGTTCTTAAAGTTCTTAGTGGTCTTGGCCATAAGTATAATGAGATAAGTGCTGTCATTCGAGCATGTGACACTCCTATCTCATTTGAGGAATAACATGATAAGCTTATAGGCCATGCAATTTTACTTCATCACAAGCAGGCAAATCATGATTTGGCCATCATAATCGCTCAATTTAACCAGTGGTCCTCTAGCACTACCAATAATTCATGAGGTAATAATAACAATCGCCGAACCCAACAACAGAATTATTCATCCTTCAATCCCCACTTTAATTCCTGACCATTTGGAAATTCTTTTGTTCGTAATAGTTGGCATCCCAATTCAAGCAATCCAGGCAACAATAACAATAAATATAAGGTTTAATGTCAACTTTGTGACAAGTTGGGTTATATAGCAAAGGTTTGCCATTCATGACTCATATTGCTTCTAAACCTCATGCTAATTTTGTTTCTAAAGATGGTGACAATCCAACAAACTGGGTTATAGATACTAGAGCATCTCACCATATCACATCTGATACACAACAATTGCAATCCTACTCAAAATACGCTGGCACAAATGAAGTCATTATTGGTGATAGCAATGGTATAAAAATCACTTCTATAGGCAACACCACTTTAAACACCCCTACTCATTCTTTTGTGCTTAATGATGTTTTATGCCCTCCTTCTATTCAACAGAATTTAATTTTTGTACCTCAATTTTGTTGTCAAAATTGTGCATTAGTCGAATTTTACTCCTCTTACTTTTTTGTGAAGGAGTTGAAAACAGGGAAGCCTCTCGCTCAAGGACCAAACTAGTGTAGACTTTATCAGTAGACCAACTATAGACCTCTCAACATTCACACACCTATCTTACCGTCACTAAACGTCCCTCTCTTTCTCTTTGACATCGTCGTTTAGGACATCCACATCTTAGGACCTTAAAACATCTTATTTTAACTTATAAATTACCTTGTACTTCTTCTTCAAATAACATTTGTAATTCTTGCTTATGCAATAAAAGTCACCATTTGCCTTTCTCTACATCTACTTTAAAAAACACTAGACCTCTTGAATTACTTTATAGTGATGTTTGGGGACCTTCACCTATTATTTCTATGAGGGCTTTCAATTTTATGTTATTTTTGTTGATCACTTCACCAAATATACTTGGCCTTTTCCCCTTAAACATAAATCTAATGTTACTTAAGCCTTTCTTTCCTTTAGAACTTTAGTAGAAAAAATTTTAACACTGCTATTCTTACAGTTTACTCAGATGGTGGTAGGGAATATGTAGGCTCTCTCCAAATTTCTAGGTGCTCTAGGAATACAACATTTATCTTCCCCTCCTTATACTCCTGAACGCATAAGTAGTGCAGAATGTTGGCATCATCACATAATGGAAACTACTTTTACCCTCTTACATCAAGCTTCTCTCCTGCTCTCCTTTTGGCCTTTTGCATGTCAAACTACAGCTCATCTCATAAACTGATTGACAACACCTATTCTCCAATAATCCTCCCCTTATCAAAAATTATTCAATCATAACCCCAATTACCACAACCTCAAAACCTTATGCTACCCACAAGTTAAACCCTAAGTCCACACTTTGTGTCTTTCTTGGCTATTAAGTTAAACATCATTGCTATAAATATTTTGATACCAACTTTGGCAAGCTCTATTTATCTCGACACATAGTGTTCATTGAAAACTAATTTCCCTTTGAGACTATTTCAACTATCGCTCCTCTACCCCATGCTATTGATTTATCTTTGGCTTGATCCTCCACCAACTCCAACTTTTTCATCAGTCCTGCAAGTTTCTCCATCTGATGGTGTTCTACCTATTCCATTGCTTCCTACTCGACCCTCATATTTTCTCACTCCATCATCACCTTCACCAACCATGTATGTACCTTCCTCTCTTTCCTATTCGGTTCCATCTAAAAAGTCTACATTATCCAAGTTTATCGGCAATGAGGTTCCTCTATCTTCCACGCAACAGATAAATACTCTTCTCTCCATTTCTTCCCATACTACTCATCCTTTGCAGCCGCCAGCTTGTATCATTACCAGGTCTTAGAATAATATTTTCAAACCTAAAAAACCCATCAATTTTTAACCTTCATTGTTGCCACTATTAATCAAATTATTCCACACACCTTTGCTCAAGCTATTAAAGATTCCAACTGGCGTTTTGCTATGTAAGAAAAACTTGATGCTATGGTCAAATATAAAACTTGGAGTTTAGTTCTGCCTTGCAAGTCTCACAATGTTGTAGGTTACAAATGGGTATTTCAAATTAAACAAAGAGCAGATGGTAGTCTTTACCGCTACAAAGCACGCCATGTCGCCAAAGGCTTTCACCAATGATTGGGTAATTTTCAAGACACTTTCAGTCCTATTATCAAGCCAACCATAGTTCATCTTATGCTTACTATTGCAGCATTTACAGCTTTCCCCTCTATCAATTAGATGTCAATAATGCTTTTTTACAAGGTACATTAGAAGATGAGGTTTATATGCATCAACCGCCTGGTTTTGTCAATGCCACGTATCCCAATTATGTCTATAAGCTTCACAAAGCTATCTATGGACTTCATCAGGCTCCTCAAGTATGGTATAATGAGCTTCATCAGTTTTTGATCTCTTTTGGTTTTCATAATTCTCAATCAAATACATTGCTCTTTGTTCTACAGGGCAATTCATTTATGGTATACCTACTTATCTATATTGATGATATCATTCTCACAGGCTCCTATGAAAGTGCTACATTCAAGGTCTATTTTACTTTGTCCTTCTGATTTTCTCTTAAGGACATTTCTCCATTGACAAACTTTTTAAGCATTAAGGTTTGTCGAATTCATTCTAAACTTCTCTTCTCTCAACAAAAGTATATAACTAATCTTCTCCAATATTTCAATATGATGGAATCCAAAGGTACTACTGTATGCCCATGTCTGCTACTATTGTACCTAAACTTGATGATGGCTCTACTTGTGCTGACTCCAGACAGTACCATAGTCTAGTAGATGCTTTTCAATATCCATCTTTCATGAGACCTGAGATTACATTTATTGTCAATCGACTATCTCAATTTATGCATAAACCATAGAGGTGGGTAGTTGGGTACCCTTACCCGACCCCCTTGGGGGTACCCACAATAGGGGTACTCGAGGGCTCGGGTATCATTTTTTGATACCCGAGTCCCAACCCCCATTTGATGGGGTACCCCCTTAAGGTCGGATACCCCCTCTAGTACCCCCAAACTCCACTAATTTTTTATATATTTTTAATAAATTAAAATTAAAATTTTGTTAATTTATTATTTCTTTTTATCGTGAACCAATTGGTAATACTACATTTCATTATTAACAAGGTATAAATATGAACTAATAATAATTTTAAAACTTAAATATAAACATTAACGTCTAATATGGTATTATAAAATCTTATATTATAATGTAAGAATTAGAATTTTGAGCCCATTTAATAAATTGTTCCTTTTCTTTCTTTCTTTCTTTTTTCTATTTCTTATCTTTGACATACCTTTTTATTAAAAAAAATATTCTCTATAATATTTTGTGGAGTTTGATATTTTACATCGAACAATAAATTTAAACATGATCATTAATAACTTTTAGAAAAAACATGAAAATAATCAATTGGTAATGGTCTAATGGGTATTGGACTATTGGGTAATGGCCTAATGGGCTACTAAATTTCTTTTCCAATTTGATTTTGGGCTTGGGATATTAAAGTGAGTCCAAATTCATATTTAAATTTGAAACCCAAAATAATGGCCCAAACACTTCATCAATTAAACACTTAAAAAAAAATTAAATTAAATGGGGTACCCAATTGGGTATCGGGTATCCTAATCCGATACCCAATACCCGACTCCCAAATTTTCGAATACCCTCTTAATTACCCGTTCGGGCTTGGGGGTTAAAAATACCTGACCCGAATGGGAAAAACCTGAAGGGGCCCTTCACCGGCAACCCCATACCCAAACCCATTGCCCACCCCTAATAAACCATTTGCCCTTCACTGGCAAGCAACCACGAGAGTTCTTTGCTATCTTAAGGATACATATACCCTTGCATTACACCTTGCACCGCATAGTCCTCTTTGCTTAGCTACCTTTTCTGACTCCGATTGGGGTGGAAATTCAGATGATCGCACTTCTACTAGTGCTTATGTTCTCCTCCTTGGTGGGGCTACCATTAGTTGGTCTTCTAAGAAACAATGTACCGTTGCTCGTTCTTCAACTGAGGCCGAGTACAAAGCTGTTGCTAGCCGCGCTGCTGAAGTTAATTGGGTTACTCATGTTATTTGTGAACTTGGTCTCCTTCTCCCTGCAGTCCCAACCATTTACTGTGATAACTTGGGTGCCACTTATCTTAGTCAGAATCCTCTTTTTCATAGTCACATGAAGCATGTGGCTATTGATTATCACTTTGTTCGCCAACAAGTTCAATCAAATCAGCTTCGAGTTTGCCATATCCATGCTGCTGATCAACTTGTTGACTTCCTCACCAAAGTTATTTTTGTTGCGCTGTTTCACAATCATTGGTCCAAGATTGGCGTTGTTGACACCACGCCTATCTTGCAGAGGCATATTAAGGACATATAGATTGTAACTTTAGTACATCAATTGAAATCTCTATACTCTAGATACTTTCCTACTTTTAGGATTTTATTTCTTCTTTCCTTGGGATTTTGTTCCTTGATTAGTGTATAAATTATTTATTTTCTATCTCTAAGATTTTATTTCTTTTTTCAGCTATGTAATGTTGTGTATAAATACTTCCTCCTTTAATCAATACAGTAAGCCCTTCATTCATTGTATTTTTAAGCTTTCTTACAGTAGAGATGCTCCGTCAGGGCCGTCGGCTTCATCAATATGATCGGGGCAAGCATGGCACCAAATTAATAAATCTGATACATGTATAAAGGAGAAACGTAATTAGAAGAGAACGTGACAAGTGATGATTAATGTGGACGGTGCAGAGAGTAGTAGTGAAATGAAGACAAATGAGGCAGGATCTTAGAGGGTCTCTTCGTATTGAGAATGTACAATAACTGGCTTCCCGCAACTTGAAAGACATCCCTCACGGATGCATCAGGCCTGAATTTCAGCTCGATGATGTCGCATCAGCAGATCAATCTTTACAGATTCCCGTAATTGACATGAACAAACTATCTACAACTGAGGAGTTGGCAAAACTTCATCACGCCGCATGTAAATATTGGGGGATTCTTTCAGGTAAGTAATTAATTACTTAATTAGTACTTAATTTTCTAATAATTATAATAACTACAAACTGTAATTTATATATGATGATGATTAATTAATTAATTAAATAAAACATCATCAGTTGATCAACCCTGGAGCAGAACAAGTAATTGAAGAAATAAAGGTGGTGACTGAGGAGTTCTTTAAGCTGCCTCCGGAGGAGAAGATGAGATGTGCTCAAATACCATATAGCATTGAAGGTTATGGGCGAGCGTTGGTGGTCTCCGAAGATCAGAAGCTGGACTGGAGAGACATGCTCTTCACTATGTCCCTTCCAGTTCCGCTAAGGAACATGACGTTCTGGCCCAAAAATCCACCAACCTTCGGGGCAACTCTGCACAGTTACTCAGTGGAGCTGCACGAAAATATTGCCCTTAAACTTTTCACTTGGATGGCTGGAAATCTAGACACTCGCCTCCGCATTTGATCAAGATTGCAATCAAGGGATTAGAATGAATTATTATCCACCTTGTGTGCCTGCGGACAAAGTTATTAGACTCACTCCACACTCCGATGCAACTAGGCTCACTCTCCCGGTTTAGATCAATCAAGTCCAAGGCCTGCAAATCAAGAAGATGCCAAATGGGTGCCCATTCAACCCATTTCTGGTGCAATCATAGTTAATATTGGTGATATCTTGAAGGTAGTTAAATTAATACATTCTCTTGATCTGTCAAAGTTAATAAGTTAATTATATTTGATGCTACTACGAGCTTGAAGGTCCAGTACTTTGATGGACTTGAGTGTTATCGGGCTTGAGATCTGCAACCAGGAACACACGTGAACTAGCCGAGATGCTCCCGGCTAAGGCACTCCGACGCTCAAGTTAGCTTAGAAGGAGCAGAATATATGGAGAGTATACATGAATAGTGTAAAATGGCATTACCTTGAGCGTGGTTGGGCTTGCTGTATTTATAGTTTTATGTGGGCATGACTTTACCCAAATACCCTTATCTGGTGTGATCGTTCTTTCCTCTTGCCGGGGGGTTGAAAGTCATTTCATATTTAGAATCTGGTACAGTGCCAGGTGGCTAAATCTCCAGTTTTCCCGAATAATCGTGCCGGAAGAGGCACATGTCTATCAAAGTTGTTAGCAAAACTGTCAGAGTTGTTGGCAGCAGTTGTACCGGCCACCACGTGTCATTGACGTGGAGATATTCAACCTGCCAGATAAGCAAATATAGGATGATTCAGTGGTTGATTCGTGTCGACCAGAGACAATAGCTTGCAGGCGTGGCTTAATCCTGAAGTCGATGCGGGTCGACTACGGATGCTGCCACGTGGAGTCGATACAGGTCGACCATGAGTGCTGTCACAAGAGATCGATTTAAGTCGACCAGGTACTTGTTCTTTGGGCCTCATGGGCTTTATCATTTAGGATTGAGCCTGTTGAGCCTATTGGGCTATCCCATATCAATATTCTTGTTATTTAATTAATTATCTTTATTTTTTTTAAAAAATATGATCACCTTATCCACCTATATTGGTGTTTTAATTGCAGAAAATGAGTAATGGCGAGTACAGCAGCATTGAACACAGAGCTGTCGTTAGTTTTTGTTAGATAATTATAATACATATATAATCTGAGGCCTAGTTAGCCCAACACCTTCGTCCGAGATCTGGTCCTGTTCGAGCCGATAGAGGCCTCCATGCTGATCGAGGAAAGGTGTTTGGTGCTGGCTGATCTGTCCCCAGCCCTGATTGACCTGCCTGCGGATGATCGTTTAGGTAGAAATTCTCTACTGATTGCACTGATTGTCTTTTATCTAATC
>JACGDI010001665.1:1065043-1112168 GCA_014898725.1 Jacaranda copaia
CCATGTGGTCAGCCTGCCTGAAGTATCGAGCTTTGCTAGAACTTGTTTCAACGGTTGGTTTGTGAGCATAATGATAGAGTGAGACTAGAAGTACGGTCTCAACTTTTGAGCTGCGGTCATCAAGGCTAATGCGAACTTCTCAATCTCCAGATAATTGAACTCTGATCCTTAAAGGGATGTGCTGCAATAATAGACGGGTCGATGACTATCGTTTTGGGTTGATATCAGTACCGAGCTAATTGACGACTCCGAGACTGCCAAATATAACTGAAGAATTTCTCCCATCTTGGGTTTTGTTAACATTGGTGGTGAAGTCAAATACTGTTTCAACTCGATCAATGCCTGATCGCACTGCTCTGTCCATCAAAAGCTAGTCTTTCTTGTGTTCCTCAGGATTTTGAAAAAAGGTAAGCTCTTGTCGGCTAACCTTGCGATAAACCTTCCCAAAGCTACTATTCTCCCGACCAATTTCTGAACTTCTCAAACTATTTTCAGGGGGGCGATGTCCAAGACTACCTAAATCTTCTGCGGATTTGCCTCGATGCCTCTTTGGCTGACCATGTAGCCCAAAAATTTCCCTCCTCGAACTCCGAAGGTGCATTTATTTGGGTTGAGCTTTAGTCCGAATGCCCTCAAGATTTCAAATGTGTGGCTGAGGTCGAGTAAGTGATCTTAGGCTTTTTTCATTTTCACAATCATATCATCGACGTAGACTTCCATCGATTTTCCAATCTCGTCTTTGAACATGAAGTTTACTAATCTTTGATAAGTTGCTCCTGCATTTTTCAAACCAAACGGCATGACCAGAAAGCAATAGACGCCATTGGGGACCACAAAAGATATTTTATTCCTATCTTCTGGTGCCATAAATATTTGATGATAGACTTGGAATGCATCTATCATACTCAACAACTCACATCCAGCAGTTGAATCAATTAATAAATCTATCCGAGGCAGGGGGTGAGGATCTTTAGGGCATGCTTTATTTAAATCGATAAAATCATTACACATTCTCCACTGTCCCCCAATTGTTGGGACCAAAACTACATTACAAAGCCAAGAGAGGTACAGAATTTCAACAATATAACCTGCTTCTAAGAGCATTCTGACTTCTCTTCAATGATCTGCGTCCTCTCGATGTTAAATGTCCTGGTCTTCTACCTGACGGGTTTGTATAAGGGGTCAATGTTGAGGCGATACACTATCACGTTTGGGTCGATCCCCTGCAGGTCGGATGCTTTCCATGCAAAGACATCGACATTCCTACTCAAGAAGTCGATCATGAGACATTCCAGGTGGGGCCCTGGGTCAGTCCCGATACAAGTTGTTTTGTCGGGGTTGCCCTCTTCGAGCTCGATTGTCATGAATTCCCCAACGGGC
The DNA here is from genome assembly GCA_014898725.1 of Jacaranda copaia. Lineage (NCBI taxonomy): Eukaryota > Viridiplantae > Streptophyta > Magnoliopsida > Lamiales > Bignoniaceae > Jacaranda > Jacaranda copaia. The sequence continues at coordinate 1,066,424 of JACGDI010001665.1, forward strand.
TCCACCTTGGTATCCTCCAATTTCCTCTTCTTGTTTGGTTGGGATTCTTCGGGTTCTGCTACGAAGGCGTCCCCCGAAGTTTTCAGCAATGGTTGAGTCTTCTGCCTAGATAGCTCGACTGAAATAGCATTACCTTGAGCGCGATTGGGCCTGCTGAATTTATAGTTTTATGTGGGCATGACTTTACCCAAATACCCTTATCAGGTGTGATCATTCTTTCCTCTTACCGGGGGGTTGAAAGTCATTTCATATTTAGAATCTGGTACAGTGCCAAGTGGCTAAATCTCCAATTTTTCTAGATAATCGTGCCGGAAGGGGCACGTGTCTCTCAAAGTTGTTAGTAGAACTGTCAGAGTTGTTGGCAGCAGTTGTACCGACCGCCACGTGTCATCGGCGTGGAGATATTCAACCTACTAGATAAGCGAATAGAGGATGATTCGATGGTCGATTTGTGTTGATCAGAGACAATAACTTGCAGGCGTGGCTTGATCCTGAAGTCGATGCGGTCGACTGCGGATGCTGCCACGTGGAGTCGATACAAGTCAACCATGAGTGCTATCACAAGAGATCGATTTAAGTCAACCAGGTACTTGTTCTTTGGGCCTCGTGGGCTTTATCATTTAGGATTGGGCCTGTTGAGCCTATTTGGCTATTCCATATCAATATTCTTGTTATTTAATTAATTATATTTATTTTTTGTTTTAAAATATGATCATCTTATCCACCTATATTGGTGTTTTAATTGCAAAAAATGAGTAATGGCGAGTATAGCAGCATTGAACACAGAGCTGTCGTTAGTTTTTGTTAGATAATTAAGTTTCCACTGAAGTATAATACATATATTTTAATAGTAAAAATGTGGCAACTATCATGTAACATAAGATCAAGTAAAATAGAAAATATTTGTATCATAATGCAATAGAATATATGATATAACACAAGAAGTAAAAATTAAACTTAGTAAAAGATTCAAATCGGAAGTCGTAAATCAAGAACCAAATAAATATTGAATCGAGGCCTACACGAGCACAGCTTCCTTAAGGTTTCATCCATCTCCAACTACTAATAGACAACTTCCCAAAATACAATGATTCCAAACATCCAAAGACGACATTCCTATCGGCTAAACCCCCAAACCAAACTAACTTGAACATGTTGTGATTAATGAACAATGGGCATTTATGTATGCGGATATGAATATTTATATTGCTAGAGTGTTAGAATACTTGTATGTGTTTTCTTAATGAAATGGATACTAGACATTACCTATATTTATAGGACTTAAGTGTTTATTCCTATAATATATATCCCTAACTTTGTCAGATTAAATAATGATTGTGATCTTTATTTTGAATTTCAAAAGACATAAGTTGCAACTCTTTAAAAAAAATTAAACATGACTATTAGAAAAATTAATTTCGATCTCAAAACCTCAAATTTAAAATAATCCTAATAATAATAATAATAATAATAATAATAATAATAATAATAATAATTATTATTATTATTATTATTATTATTATTATTATTATTATTATTATTTTCGAATTATTATTATACACTATCCACTCACTCTCATTTCTTAATATAATTTTAGCTCATAACTCAATTATTATTATTATTAGGATTATTTTCGAATTATTATTATACACTATCCACTCACTCTCATTTCTTAATATAATTTTAGCTCATAACTCACTCTTTAACTCAATTTGCTCAATCAATACTTCATTAATTTTGACACTAAAAATATCTTCTCAATAAGATAAATTAATTTATTTATGTGCTAAAATTCTGACAATTTTGAGAAAGAAATACTGTCTATGGCTGCATTTCACTCTCCAAACATTATCAAAGACACAGGGCCATTGCCAGATATTGCCAATAACAGCTGCTGCTGAAAAGTACAAAGAGATTGGCCCATCAAGAGTATTCAAGGTTGGTCATTGCCAGCAAACTGGATGGCGAAAGCTTACTGGATCAAATGAAAATCAAGCATTGAAGGAGGGAAAATATTTTCAGATATTCCCCAACCCTTCCCACAAATATCTCGGAAGCATAACTTGTCGTAGCATTGCTATATATAAGGTATCTTTTCAAATCATGTCTGCATTTTTTGCCTTTTACATCTTTACCGTAGATTATTTTATCTTATTCAATACTCTACCATTCACAAAATATTTGCTTAATTTGACCAACATAAAATTTTATATAAAAATTGATAAAAGATTGGAACTTTTAGGTGCCTATACAATACATTGACTTAGGGGTGTTCAACTAAGCTTATAAGCTCATTAAAATATCTTATATAAAATATTTGAGAGCTTATAAGATATCTAAATATTTTTGATATATTTTCCTAAAAAAGAGCTTATAAGCTATGTTTAAAAAAAAAAAAGGAGTTCCTAACTTATTTTAAAGTCTTAACTAACTATTTTAATTTAATCATATTATTTATAAAATTGTTATTACTAACATCTTATAAGTTTCAAAATCTTATTTTATCCAAATACTTTAAAAACTTATTCTTTAATAAAGATATAACATCATATAAGCTCCACAATCATCTTATAAAATATAAAAACTTATAAAAATTTTTAAATAAGTTTAACCAAACACCATCTTATTTATGTAACATATAGCAATGCTATAAGAAGTTGCTGTCATTAAAACAAAAGGTTTTCATTTTAAAATATCTCATCTTAAAAACAAACAAATACCTAAAACAATAAATTATTGTAAAATCTCTTGTAGTATAATATAAGTCTTTATTTACTTATGCACACACATATTAAAAATTCGTTAGAATTCAAATATTAATATTTCATTTTAAGTATAAGATTTATACTATTAACCCAAACACCACTCAATACATATACAACTAAATTCATTGAATCTTACAACTAGTATGTTTATGTTTTTAAATTCATTTTTAATCCTTTTTCACTATTTGCAAATGAATAATCAACAACTTATCATCATTTTTACTTATATTCCAACGCATTTTCACCTCAAAACACATTCTCCAATAATTTATATACTGCTCGTTCTAACTTATATATATTTTCTCTCTCTTCTTTATTATTATCATCTTTCTCCACTTACAACCTACTAAAAACAACCTACTAAACTCTATATACTCATTAATTTAGCAACATACTATCCAAATACAAACCTCTTTTTAACTCATTCACTCTAACTAACTTTTCAAGTTTTAAAAATATTAAAAATGAAAATCGAAAACAAAAACACAACCAAACTAGTTTTTCCATACATAAGCACCGGCCATTAAGGTACCAAAATTATAAGTCAACTTTACCATTAAACAATAATTTCATAAAGTTATCAAATATTAAACCTCTGAAATTATTAGACTACCCAAAGCTAAACAATACTTATAGTTAATGTCACTTGTAAAGCACTCCCAAAAATTTATAAAAAAAATGCAGTGGTTTTATAATAATGCACTTTAAACAAAATTATGTCTTCGGATCAGATGGGTTCATCCTGGTACATGTATTCATGAAAACTCCATTATATTTTCCCAAGTCAAGAATTATCTCCGTAGAAGGTGAGGGTATGAGAACATGACCCAGTCGAGTAGCAACCCTTCCAAATTCTGAAAAAACAAATTCTTAACTTCAGATGGAGAAAACAGCCTTTTATCTTTTTAAGTCTCAAGGTTTGTATTTGCTGCAGATGATCTCACAATTTCATTTTTTAAGTGTCCAAGTCCGTATTTGGAACACTAGGACTAGGCCATCGGTTGGAACATAAAATTCATATGCATCTAAAAATTTGAATGCAAATTTTGATTTAAAGTGAGGTACGATACAACTAGACATAGATCCATACATTCACATAAAAATACAAGTGAAATTTTGGAAAAATAAAAAGTAATTAATTAAAAAAAAACAACTGTCGTCACCTGTAGCTGCAGGAGATATGGTAAGATGGCTAATATTTGAATAACTAGTTATAAACCGAAAAACCAGAGAAAATCAAGAAAAATTCATTTCAATTTGAGAAGAAAAAGATGGAACGCAAAGGGGGCATCAGGTCTCCAAGGTGATTTTAGCAGCATGATGAAATTCAGACGCAAATTACCCATTTTCACATTATATTCATCCTTTGCCCCAAACTCAGTCGTAGATTCAAAAACCATACAACTTTAAAAAAAAAAAAAAACCCAGTAAAAATATATATAAACATGTAAGAAAAGAGAGAAGGAGAAAAGAAGAAGCGATCAGAACCTGTCGAGATTCATTGTTAACATCACACCTAATCAGTGGATTGACAGACTTAATGAATAGCATCGTCACCTCGCCAAAACCATCGAAAAATGAAGCACAAATATTTCACGAAATTAAAGAGAAGACTGTCATAAAATAAAAAATATATAGTGAATAAGAAAGCTCAGAACTTCTTAGAGGTATTGAGGCCGTCACCGACAGATATAGCCTCCGGCACACAAATTTCAAATATTCATCACAGCGGATTAATATTAAACGAATAAATCAAATAAATAGATCGGGAAATTGAACTGCGGAGGAGACAGAATGGAGATGTGGAGTTGCTGATAGAGAATTTATAGCGTGCGTGAGTGTGTGTGTGTGTGTTGGCTGAAAGAAAGTAGAAACCCTAGAGACGTTGGAATGTGGCAGCCATGTGATGACGGCGCCCAATACCCTACACGTGAGTGAAGACCAGCTCATCTTGATCTTGATTCCATTTCAAGTTTTAATTTTTTGCCACGTCAGTAAATATAGCATTCTAAAAAGATAATACTTCAAATACTATTTCTCTTCTCCATCCAAGATTCTAATTTTTGGTTGGATTCTAATTTCTATTTTATGTTAGTATGTATAACATTATTTCAATATATTTAGACTATTCTATATTATTTATATTTATATTTTTATCAATTATATAATTAATTTTAATTTTTCAAAAAAATATTCAAAAAAACAAAGGAAAAAAATCAATAGTTAGAAAACATATTATTTTGTTAAGCAATTTATCAAAAGATGCATATTCAAAGGGAAAAAAACAACACAAATAAATTTAGAAATTACAATTTAGTTATACTGGCTAGTTTATAAAATTTTGCTTACAAAAAAATTTCACAATAATCAAAAAATTTCCAATAAGCGGTAAAAATATAAAATAAAATTTACACATAAATATATGAATACATTATTTTATATATAAATATATAAAAATTAAAATTTATGTATATATTAATATATAAGTTAATATTTTAAATTCTTTGCATCAACTAAAATAAATTATATAAAATAATAATAAAAAATAGAATCTAGCAGTCAAGGTTCTATATCGAAAATCTTGACCGAAGGTTCCAAATTTGGAACCCAAATAGCATTTGGAGTGGGTGTTACTTTGTAGGGTTGGAGATGGCCTAAGGTGCTATTTGGCAATGCCTAAATTTGGATGAACTAAAACGAGTGTCAAGAACTCGTTTGCTCATAATAATAAGATCAAATGTGATTGATAAATATATAATTTATTATTTAAAAAATATATTTGATTTAGAAAAATAAGATTTTAAAAACAAAAAAAAAGTAAAATAAATAAATAGATTAAGTAAGTAAATAAGAAAAAGGGTTAGTGAATTTAATAAATTAAGCCCACAAAAATGGGCACCCAAACTCGAATCAATTGAAGCCCACTAAGGACTTAATCAATATAAATAACAACTCTCAAAGTCAAAAAGGCACCTAAGCAATTATTTGCTATTTGAGCTCCAACTATAGATAAGTGCATTCTAGGAGTAGAAACCCAACTCAACTTGTTGATTTCCTCAAATCCCGAGTCCATTTCCATCCAACATCATCTTAATGCCATCCATGGGAACTCTCTTCTGAAGTTGGAAACATTGAGGAGGCAAACAAGATTTAAAGTCTGAGATTCCAGTACCCAAGTGGCACAACAAGGCAAAAATGTAGAGAACAATCCATCAGAAATGCAGTCCCTTCCAACAATAGAGCCAGTACCCAATGCACACCTATAACTGCTTGAGACACCAACATGAATAGCTCTACTCCTAGAAAAGTTGCCGTTGCATATGACTCAGGAAACATTACTAGTGCTAACAACTCCACACGAGTTGTATCTAAGATGGTAGGTTAGTATGCAAACAAACATTGCCCTCAAAAGCAACTCCAGTCCTCATCAAAGTAAGGAAGTCTTGTCATCCTCAAAGAGGATAAAAAGAAGGACAAGTAAGGAATGAGGTACTCCCTCTCTTCCACTTCAACACATAGGCATGCAATCTTTCCTCCAAGTTGACTAATTATGATGATTGCCTACTGCAACCAAAGGTCCAACTCATTCAACCATTCCTCAATGCTCAAGAGTAGTAGAAAGAGAATTACCTTCCCTTTATTGTCACTCCCTTGAGACGTTGCCTATTTTGCCTAGTTATCTTGGCGAAGTCACACCCCCAAGCATAAAGATCACTAACCTGTTAAAGTTTGATAGCACAATTCTAAGAGCACCTTATATAACAACTTCATGGCACAAATAGAGCTCTACAAATTGAGCAAAGCCCTTTATAGCAAGGTGCCTACGTAAGCTCGATGTGCTATTCTGAACGAATTTCTAAAAATTTCCAAAAAAAACAAAATATGCACCTCCAAAATTTTCAATTTAAACACTCTCATAAAAAACCAAATGAAAATCAGGATCAAGATCGATGGCTTGAAATATTTCATTAACTAGTTATATTGAAAGCAATAAACTGAACCTAAGTTCCCATAAAAAATCACAGTTGCCAAAGGCTCACAATTTAACCATACTCCAACATCATTTGCCAAGAACTCTAACCTATTGAAATTTAAGGTAGAAAAGGACGTTAACCTGATGACAAGTGCCTCCTTTACATTACAAACATAAAATATCACATCCTTACTAATTTATATACCTTGATAACACTATTTACTCTATGTACAACGTGGCCCAAGCTTAGGGTGTCCTCTATTCCTTCAATCTATGGGAAAGAACAGAAAGAACAATATGAAGATGTTGAGTCCAAATGACTCAATGAGGTAAAGATCAACATACGTTATAAGATTTGAGTAATTAATTGTATCACAGTATACACATGTATACATATAACAACTTTTATTTCGAACATGAATGATTGAAAAAGCTTATTGAGATTAGATGATTTAATAGAACCTCAGTAGCAGCCTGTGCCACAATCACCAAATAGATCAAAATAAAACTAAAACTACTTATGGGCCGATAAGAGCTAGCTCCACAACTAGCATAAGTTAATTTTGGCTTATAGATATGGCCTCCATAGCTATCACAGGCTGATAGAATGGCCTTGACAACCAAGTACTATTGGCCATTGAGTGACCTCCACAATCAAAGTACTACAAGTTGGTAGAACAACCTCCATAATCAAAGTACTATGAGCCAGTAAAATGACCTCCACAACCAAGGTACTATGGGCCAGTAGAACGGCCTCCACAACCAAAGCACTATGGGTCAGTAAAACAGCCTTCACAACCAAAGTATTGGCCAGTAGAACATCCTCCACAATCAAAGTAAACTGATAACAATTAGATATCAAGACGAACTCTATATAAACTAATAATTGCTAGTTATATATCAAAACTCAAGTTAACATCATAAAATGTGAAAATGGGCTCAATGACACATCAATTAAACTATATGATAATAGTTTGAGGTATTAAATTAGTTTATCAAATTCAACAAAGGAGTCGCAGATATATGCATCAGAAATGAAACGGCATGGCCAATATATCAAATTCGAGCATATGGAAAGGAATAAAAAGCAACATCTTATTAATATACACAAGTTTTTTCCCCAGAAAAAAAAAAGTCTCGTAGTATATATCAAGCATAAACCTCACCATAGTCTCAGCACCCACACCAGGGTCCTCTATGGATTAGGGATGCTCAAATCCTCTTCACCTATTTTCAATCAAACAGATATAAGTATCGATATTACCAAATAGCATTCACTATCAATAACTACAGTTCTGTGAACATTTTAGTAATATTAGTTCATTTACTAGTTCTCATCCTATTTTAATATCTGCATTAAAGTATTTAGATATAATAGTTTTCTTCTTTTTGACCGCCTAAATCTAAATATTAAGTTTGCTCAATAATGAGGTCATTTAGGCGATCAAAAGTTCTATCTTATCGATGAGGTTTGAGTCTATTTTCTCAAAATTATTACACTTAAATATAATAATTAGTTCTTATTTCAATTTATAACTTTGACTTCCTAAATATGCCAATTTGGTCAAATAATATCAATTATATATTTTATCAATTTCGTGCCCATATTTCAATTTCATTATTACTACTCAAATTAATGTTCTTAATCTATAACTAATAAATTTAGCGCATACTCATAAATTTGGCACATTCCACTATTATAGTCAATTTTTATTGTTATTTCACAATCTAGACATCCTTATGTGTCAATTTGGGCTTAATTATTATTAATCAATCATTTATTCAATTCCGGGCCAACACATTACGTTTCAATTAAAATCTTAACAGACAACTTTAGTCTGTGATGAACTAATTTAGTCTATTAGACTTGAGTTTACAATAGCAATCAATTTCAATCAATCTAACATTCCATCAAATTGAATAAAGAAACAATTCAACTGATTAAACTGAGTCTTTACCCAATTAAATCTAGTTCAAGTCAATTTGATACATGAAATTAGTCTGCATGAGCTCAGAATACAATTTCCAAGCTTTTGGACTAAAGTTATCGTAGTGCCATTGTTCATTGTTTGCCCTCACCAGAATCGAGTTGCACCATCACCAATTGATGCATATTTTCACACCTAACAAAAGCCCTCAATCAATTATGTGCTCCGCCTCCTGGTTGTTGATTAATTGAAGAAAATCACCACAGCTCGCCACCAATCGCCATCACATCCTTTTCCTCAATTACTCCTCCATTGGTAGCCGAATCCTAAAATTAAGATTACCATGCTCCTCTACTCATCAACCCTATCGTAACCCACCCCTTAGTTGCAAGTTTCAATCATCAAAATCAAGCAATCCTCCACCACCACCACTTACTCTGTCCAATCGTTAATTCCTGGCAACTTACTGGTTGTTTCATTGCCAATTTGGTATCAATGTGGCTACTAGAAAGAGAGGAAGGTGATAGCAGCTTTGTTTTTGTGTTGTTGGTCAATGGCAAGGGGTGGTGTGGAGGAGGTAAGCAGGGGTACACATGTGAGAATTAAGTCAAACGAAAATAGAGTCATTTTATATTTTCACTTCTCTCAAATCCCACTTCAGCCCTAGAATGTTTCCTCAGTTTTCAGTTTGGTCCCTCAAATTTTTGAGTGCTTAACACTGGCCCCCAAATTTTTGATTCACTTCTCCAGCTTTTCTTATTCATAAATTGACCTTGCCCAACTTTTTAGTCTTTACGATTGAGTCCAATTTTATTAATTTTTCATCCCTATAATTTTTCAATTATCATACTAAGGTCCTAATCAATTTAAATACAATTTACTAAAGCCCGTTTTAAGTTTGTTGTTACTATTATTATTTTAAAATCTTAAAATTCTAATTTATTTTGTTTTCAAACAGCATCCTAAGGTCCCAATCAATTTAAATACGATTTACTAAGGCCCATTTTGAGTTTGTTGTTACTATTATTATTTTAAAATCTTATCATTCTAATTTAATTTGTTAATTTTGAAATCTAACAAAAATTTGGTACCCATGTGTTAAGGCATTACGATCCTCCCCTTTTAAAAGAATTTGGTCCCCAGATTCTCATATGACATTTGAGAAAACTCAAAGTAGCACGGAGGCTTATAAGAGGAATTAATATAAGCACATTTATTCAAAAGCTTGGCACTAAAGTTTCTTTAACCTAACTTAAGCTAGTCTCATTCACAACGTCAATTATCACTTCCAAGTCTATAAGGGTTGATTAAGGCCTAAGTTCACAATCTAATTTAACTTCAAAGTGAGATAGAAAGACATAAGAAAATGAGTAGCAATAGTTCTTCTCAAAATATTATAAATGTAAACCATGCCCTAGACAATGTCATTTGAATCTGATATGTTTCACTTAGTATGAGCATTAGCGAGAGTTAGGTCCCTCTATCTTTCACTAGACTCCGCAACTTGTTTTCCTTTGTCTCTTTAGATATCTAGGATTGATTTCTTGTTCATAGGACAATTTTTAACATAATGCTAACCATTGCAGCACCAATACACTTTTTGTGCTTCTTCCAACATGTAAGTTTCCTACGATGGGTGTCGCCACAAAATCCACAAGCTTTTCTTAAGTTTGATTGAGATAGGCGAGAGTTATTTCCACCAAGAGAGAGGTGGCTGACTGATGCCTGACCTTAAACTTTATGTTGTTTCCTTCCAAAGTTGCTTCTCTCTCCACTTTGAGCACTAGACCTAAGAGTCTTTCTCCATTTACTCTTTCATTCAATCTTTTGTTGCTCTTTAAGTTTTAATTCTGCCTCATAGCTTTATTCATAGTCCTACTATAAGTGGGCAATTCACAAGCTATAAGGATTCTCCATGACTAAGTTTTAGCCCTTTAATGAACTTTCGTGTTCTATGTCCCTCATCTCTTAATGTGTGAGGTGTATACTAGATTAAGCAATTAAATTTGGCTATGTACTAGCACACCAACATAAATCCTTAGGTAAGCTTTATAAACTCCCGCTCTCGAGCATTCTTTAGGACTTCAGGTACAAACTTATTCGTAAATTCACTTTTAAAGTTCTCCCAAGTAAAGGGCATTCCTTCTTGATTCCACTATTGGTCCAATAACCTCCATCAATAATAGACATCTAGTTTTGAAAAAAAAAAAGATGGCATGCCTAATTTTCTGTTCTTTTGAATAATTCAGTGCTTGAAAAATTTTCTCAATCTTCTCAACCCATGCTTCTGCCTTTTAATTGTCTGATTCACCCATAAACAATAGAGGGTTATGTCTAAGAAATAGTTCTAGCATTTGACCCATAGCAAGTTCTTTGATACTTTGAGAACCGCCAACTTGGCGTTGCTACTAACATAATTACATAAATTGCTACCATAGAGTGAACATTTGTTCTACAACTTGTCCTCTGATCCACTAGTTTGCTGGTGAGTTGACATTGTTCTCTCCTCTTGTTTGGGATGTCTTTGGTCAGAAGTATTTTCCATTTGACCCTCTTGTGCTCCAACTTGATTAATGAGCGGTCATCCTCTATGGCCTCGAACAGATCAGGATAAGAGAAATAGGTAAATTCATTTTTGTGGCATCATTTAGTATATAAAATCTTCAAGTCCTATTAATTATGTGAAATTTGCAGCATTTATAGAAAATTCTATTAACATTCAAACTTCTATCGATTCTTATCATAATATACAAGATGAATTAAGTACAAGCATATATTACGAAATAAAAATATGATTGTACCAAACTAACATTAGTAAATGATTTCATGTCAACTTATACATAAGTTTATATAATATCCTCATTAAACTCATTATTTGTCTTATTAAGGATGAACAAAGTTAACTTAGTCCAATATCATCATCAAAATAATGCAATTCATTTCATTCCTCATATGAGAATATATGAAACATATTCGTCTTCCTGTGAATACATACAACTACATACTTTAACTATTCTACGTGTCCTATAGTGTGGATTTTAAAATTTTCCTAAGTCAAATTAAGCTTGATTGATTATCTATAGAGTACTGATCACTTTTACCTATTGTTTTCCATGAAAATATTATTCCATTCTTCCTCGAATTTACAATATGCTTTTTAAAAGCTTCATTTTGCATTAGCAATCTTTCTTTCTCAGTTATTTGTAGTCATCTTATGATCATACTAGTAAGCTTTTCAATATTAATAAACTAATTACCCCTAATATTTGAATCACAATTATGTATATATATATATACTTCATTCACTGATCATCTTAAATGATCTCCTTGATAAAAATACTTCCTTATTTCTTTCTCAAATACCACAATGTTATTATACATATCAACCTTAATATCAAAACATCGGTTACAAATTAACTATATTATCTAGATCTTGATACCTTATATACACCAAATACTAATTACCCAAACGATCCTTTTTGTTTCAATGTTCTATCATCACAAACATACTCACACAACAATGTGATCCCAATGATATTATCCCACCAAACATTAGTAAAGTCATATGCGTTATCAAAGTAATGAACTATATATTGGTTGGCCATCCTAGTACTAATTCTTTACTCTTTGATACAAGGCATTATCTTAAAAGTTCACATCCTAACAAAACTCTCAAGTCAAACCTAATTTCCACTAATCTAGAAATCCCACATTTCGAGGATTCTGTCTCTGCTTAACTCAAGTATCCGAACCCAAGCTATGATACTACTTTGGTAGCACCATGTCTAAGAGGTGCCTACTTTGGGTCAAGGTGCTATTTTGATCGAATTTCTAAAAATTTTTACAAAAATAAAATATGCACCTCCAAAATTTTCAATTTAAACACTTTCATAACAAACTAAAATAAAACTAGGATTAGGACCTACTGCTTGAAATATTTCATTAACTAATAATGCTAAAAATAGTAAACTGAACTTAAGTTCCCATAACAAATCACAATCGCAAAAGGCTCAATATTTAGCCATACTCCGACATCATTTTCCAAAAACTCTAACCTATTATAATTTAAGATAGAAAATGATACAAACCTAATGACAAACACCTCCTTTGCATTACAAACATAATATATCACATCCTTACTGATTTAGATACCTTGATAGCACTGTTTACACTATGTACAATATGGCCTAAGCACAAGGTATCTTTATTCCTTTGATCTGGGGCAAAGAACAAAATGAAGAATACAAAGAGGGTGAATCCGAATGACTTAATAAGGTAAACATCAACATATGTTATAAGATTTCAGTGATTATATCACAGTATACACATGTATGTATATATATTGAACTTTTATTTCAAGTATGAATTATTGAAAGAGCATATTGAGATTAGATGATGTAATAGAACCTCAATGGCAATCTATGCCATAATTGCCACAAAGACTGAAATAAAACTAAAACTACTTATAGACCAATAAGAGTGACCTCCACAACTAACATAAGTTAAGTACATGCTGGTAGAGATGTCCTCCACAACCATCATCAACTCCTAGAATGGTCTCTACAACCAAGTACTGTAGGCTGATAGAACAACCTCTACAATTAAAGTACTATGGGTTGGTAGAACGACCTCTACAACAAACGTAATATGAACCGATAGAATGGCCTCTACAACCAAAGAACTATAGGCCGGTAGAGTGGGCTCTATAACCAAAGTAAACTAATAACAACTACATATCAAGATGAACTCACTATAAACCAATAATTGCTAGTTATATATCGAGACTCATAGTCAATATCATAAAAAATGGAAATAGGCTTGACGATACATCAGTTAAACCATATCATAATAGTTTGAGGAATAAAATTTGTTTATCAAATTCAGTGAAGGAGTCATAGATAAGTGTGTCAAAAATGAAACGGTACAGTTAATGTATCGAATTTGAGCGTGTAGAAAGGAACAAAAAGCAACATCTTACCAATATACTAAAGTTTCTTCCTAGCAAAGAAGCCTCGTAATATATATGTCAAGCATAAATATCACCTTAGTCTCAACACCCACACTAGAGGTCATCTACTGATCAGGGATGCTTGGATCCTCATCACCTATTTTCAATCAAATGAATATAAGTATCGACACTACCAAACAACATTTACTATCAATAATTACAATTATTTGAACATTTTAGTTATATTCATTCATTTATTTCTTCACAAGTTTTCATCCTATTTTAGTATCCGCAATGAGGTATTCAGGCATAATAGCTTTTTACTTTCAACCACCTAAATCTAGATATTAGGTCTGCACAATAACAAGCTCATTTAGGATATCAAAAGTTCTACCCTATCGTTGATTTTAGAGTCTATTTTCTCTAATTTATTGCACTTAACAATAATAACTAATTCTTATTTCAATTTATGACTTTGACTTCCCAAATACACTAATTTAGGCAAACAATATCAATTACATATTTTATCAATTCTGAGCCCATATTTCAATTTCATTATTAATGTTCAAATTAACATTCTAATCCATAACTAATAAATTTAGTCCATATGCATAGATTTGGTACATTCCTCTATGATAGTCAATTTTTATCCTTATTTCACAGTTTAGACATCCTAACGTGTTAATCTGGGCTTAATTATTATTAATTAGCCTTTTATTTAATTCCAAGCCTATACATCACTTTGCAATTAAAATTTTCATGAACAACTTTCATCTATGACCAACTCATTTAGTCCATTCGACTCATGTTTACAATAATAATCGATTTCAATCAATCTAACATTCCATCAAATTGAATTAGGAAATAATTCAATTCATTAAAACTAAATATTCACCTAATTAAATGGAGTTTAGAGCCGATTTGATGCACAAAATTAATCCACATGTGCTCCGAATACAACTTCTAAGCTTTTGGCCTAAAGTCGTCGAAGTGTTGCCCTCGGCCACCATTCACCATCACTAGAATCAAGTTTCGCCACCACCAATTGATGTGTTTTTTCCCACCTAACAAAAGCCCTCAGTCAATCATGTGCTCCACCATCTGGTTGCCAATTATTTGAAGAAAAACCGCCACCTGCAATTGGTAGCCATCACATCCTTTTCTTCAATTACTCTTTCTCTAGTGGTCTGATCCTAAAATTGAGGTTACCACGCTCCTCTACTCATCAAGCCCATCGTAACCCATCTCTTAGTTGCAAGTTTTAGTTGTCAAAATCAAGTGACCTAGCACCACTATCGCTTGCTCTATTCAATCATCAATTCTCGGCAACTCGTCAATTGTTTCACTACCAATTTGGTATTAATATGGCTACTAAAATGAGAGAAATTTTTTTGTGGCTTTGTTTTATGTTTTTTCATCAATGATGAGGGGGAGGTTAGCCGGTATGCATGTGAGAATTAGGTGAAATGAAAAGATGGGGTTGTTTTATATTTTTTACATTTCTAAAATCACACTTCAGCCCCAGAACTTCTCCTCAATTTTTAGTTTAGTCCCTAAAATTTTTGAGTAGCTGACATTAGCTCCCAAATTTTCAATTCACTCATCCAACTTTTGTTATTCACACATTAGCCCCTCTAGCTTTTTAATCTTTGCAATTAAGTCCAATTTTATTAGTTTTCCATCTCTATAATTTTTTTAATACCATTCTAAGGTCCTAATCAATTTAAGTACGATTTGCTAAGGCCCATTTTGAGTTTGTTGTTACTATTATTATTTTAAAATCTTAGTATTCTAATTTAATTTGTTAATTTTGAAATCTAACAAATATTTCATACCCAGGGGTCAAAGTGTTGTAAAGGTGCTCCACACCACTCCCACCAAGTGCATTTTGACATAATTCAATCAAATGCCGAATAGATCCTTCACCAACTGGGAACAACTAGCAACACATTTCCTCCATAACTCGTCATCAACTGCAAGCGCCATAAAACAACAACTTGCTTATTCACCATGAAGTAAAAGAAAGGAGAAACTTTTAGGGACTACGTAGACTAATTTATCCAAGTGGTGATGAAATCCCGCATATCAATTAGGAACTCATGCCTAGCATTATCCAGCAAAACCTAAACATAGAAAGTTCTAAGAATTTACAGTAGAAAAGTTATCTGTCGCCTTAAAAGAACTCCTCATTTGAGCAAAAAAGTACATTTGGATCAAGAAATGCCCTTTCTCGATGTTGAAAGCTCAAAGCTCAAGAAAAGAGAAGTAACAACAATAATAAGTTGGAAGATTGTAGTTGTGGTCCTCCCATATCTTTCTCTAGATACACTTCCCAGCCGCATCACAAAAAAACATACCGATCATTACCAAACAGTAAGGCCTCATCTAGTATCCCCAAGCATGGGTAACAATCTTAAGAGGCAAAAACCCAAGAAATGGTGCCATTTCCACTGCAACTAAAGCTACACTAATAAGGAGTACAAGAATTTCAAAAATGAGATTGAGAAGTTGATCCAATGTTGATGCCTGAAGGAGTATGGTAGCCAGGAGGCAATATAATTCCAAGAAGTAATTTAGGCCAAGAAATATTGGAGACTGTTGACATTCACCCAAAGAATAGTTGGAATTAAGGGAGAGATTGAGTGAACATGAAACTAGCAACTTGCCCACTACGAGCGTCATTTTAGTAATCTTAGGAGAACTTGTAGAAAATGGCTCCTCTAATGCGAGGAAGATGCTTGTGAGAATAGGCAAATAGGTGCAAGCTTATATTCTAGAACTAACGCTAGGCATATTTAAAGTGCATCCTCCATTTCCCAACATCATATTTGTAGAAGAAGACATGGAGACTAAGTGAGTTAAGGATAATGCCACCCTAGTGATCTCAGCCTCCCTTACTTACTTTTGGTTGAAGAAAATTTTGGTGGATAGTGGAAGCTTAGCAGACATCATCTTTTATAACGCTTTCCCCCAGCTTGGTGTAGATAATTCCCAACTATAGAAAATCAACACTCTATCGGTAGGATTTGCTAGCAAAACTATGGAAACCCTTAGAAAAAGAGCTCTCCCATTTTTCCTTTAGCATTCATCTTTGGATGGTCTCAAAAGTAGTGAAGTTTCGAGTAGTCAAAACCCTATCTACTAAAAGTCATATTAGATGACCTATCTTGAAACTTTTTCAAGCAATAATATCAACTTACCATATAAAGATAAAGTTTTTAGTTCTAATAGAATCAAAGAGGTTGTTTGCAACTAGCGCACTGATAGAGGATATTGTGCCAACATCCTAAAAAGAGTAAAAATCCCTACTACCTACCCCGACAACTTTGTAGGGCATTGCTAGAGCAACTCAAAAGATAAAGGAGAGAGCTTGGCCTTGAAAGCGAACACTATCCCAAGTACCCTATAAGAAAGAGATCTCCAAATGAAGAAATTAGAGCATCGCAAGATTGTACCTGAAAGAACCCCTAAGAAGAAAGATACCAAGCAATTTAACCCCTACAATGGAGAAAGGAGATGCTTCCAATCTCATAAACACACCTTTTATGGTATCTTAAAGAGTTCTTCTTTCTAAGTTATTCATTTTAGTAGGTTAGATTTTTTTTTTTTATGTTCTAAGTTCTACTCCCAATGACTTATAGTTTATTTGGTTATGTTTCCATTTTTATTTTTCATTTTCAACATTTTTAAAATTTATAAATTTAGTTAGAGAAAATGACTTGAAAATGAGTTTACATTTGAATAATTTGTTGAAAAAGTAATAACTATATAAGGTTCAATAGATTATAGGTGGAGAGGGATAGTAATAATAAAATGAAGAGAAAAGATATATAGGTTATTAGAAGAATATATATAGGTTATTAAAGAATGTGTTTTGAGATAAAAATAAGTTAAAATTTTGGTAAAACCAATGATAAGTTGCTGATAATTCATTTTCAGATAGTGAAAATGAGTGAAAATGGATTCGAAAACATAAACAAACATGCTCTTAGTATATTTTTCCATTTTCATTATGAATAAAAGACTATCCCAGCTTGAGAGATGACATTTGTTCCTGTGATTATTCTGATAAAACATTTTGATATTTTATTGCAATTGTCTACTTTTGACTGCACTTGTTCCTTGGTTATGCACTTATCTATTTTTTACTACATGATTATGACTTGCAAGAATATATTATTTGTGGTAAGACCCAAGAGGTACGTATACAAAAACAAACAAACAACATCGAATAAGAAAGAAAATAATAATGGCGCAACGATCAATAAGTGCACTACATCAGCACTATTGTAAGACCACAAAGGGACACATGATGAATGATATCAACACCACTATAAAACCCCCAAAAGGGTGTGCAATGCAAAGACCATTATATGACCCCCAAAGGGGTATGTGACAAACTAAAACTACTATAAGACCTTCAAAACGGCACATGGTGAACAACATCAACACCATTATAAGACCCCCAAGGGGGCATGCGATAAAAGATTACTATAAGACCTTCAATGGGGCATGCAACACAAAGATCTCTATAAGATCCCTAAGCGGGCGCATGACAAACTTAAAAGAAAGGACACATGGAAAACTCAAAAAACTACTATAAAACCTCCAAAGGGCACGTGGCAAACGCAAAAGACAGCAATAAAATCCCCAAAAAAGGCATGGCAAATATAAAAGATTGCACCCCCAGAGGCATGCAACAACCATGACTATTGTAAAATCTTCACAAGGGCATTCAGCCACAACAACTACATTGGCACCTCTGAGGGGGAAGTGCAACAACAACATTACGTTAAGACCCTTAAGGAGGCATAAACCAATATTGTCATGCCAAAACCTATTTTTTAAGTTAGGATGGTTTTTTATTTAACATACTACCAAGAAAATTTTTAAGTAACTAGAAATGAAAACTTAAAACTAAAAAGGAATTCATAGCTACTGGAATAACTTAGAAAATAAAATAAGAACTTTAAGGCGCCATAAAGGGCTATTTGTTTATTCTGATGGTAGTCTCTCCTTTTTGATGCATTGAGTGGTTAACATCAACACCTTTTTCATAGAGAGTTTCCTTGAATACTATCTCACACTATGCTAACTTTTTCTCTAAGAGGTGGCTTTCTCTCATTAGCACTGCAATAAGGTAGCTTCCTAGACTATGCCTTTGCCTTTATCCTTTGACTTGCTTTCCCAACTTTCCTTCGCATCATTTTAGCTAGTACTAAGAACCTTTATTTCATTTAATATGTTGGGGTAACATTATCTAGCAATACTCTAATCGCTAATAGTTTCTCCTATTTCTCTGGGTGTAAAAAACTTCATCTTTATGTGCTAAGTTTATACTATTACTTGGATAAAGTTTAGAGTTAGTCTTCCTAGTATCATGTTGCATGCAAATGATGTCTTAACAAATAGGAATCCCACCGCTCTATGACTTGCAGGGTATAAATGCCCAAGGATAAGAGAAAAGAGACTTCATCATGGGCTTCTACCATCTTGCCAATAAATCCTACTAAAGAACTGTAGATCTCTATAATTGAGAGTGGTCCACACTAAACTAGAGAAAGGCATGATGAAAGATGATGTCCTCCAAGCTTTCGACATCCCAAGATCTTTTTTATCAAAAATTTGATGAAAGAGGCTAATATCAATATATCATTATTGCATTCTCCTTGCTAGTTTTCGTGTCTTCTTTCAAATGTGATGTTGCAAAGTGGAGGATGCACTTTATATATTCCTAGTATTAGGTTCACTAAGTAGACTTACATCTGTCTTACTACTCACACCAACACTTTCCTCACATTTGAGGAGTCACCTTTCACTTGTCTTCTACAGATCACCAAAATGATATTAGTAGAAGACGAGTGATTTGGGTCTTGTTGACGCTGTCTCTCTCTAAGCTCCGATTGTTCATAAGGTGAGCATTAGAGGCCTTCGTCATTTCCAACTTTGGATTATTTCTTAAGACTGCTCTATCTCTAAGCTATATACTCCTCTAAGCATCCTTGCTAGATCAGCCTCTCAATTTTATCTTTTAAATTTTAATACTCTTTTGTAGTATGCCCACAATAATGGTAGAAATAGTTTTATTTCTTAAACTTCTACCTCTTACAACTATCCTCTATCTTCAAAGGAGTATAGATCAAACCTTATTGTTTAGCTACAACAAGGATGTTTGTCTTAGATGCAGAGACAAAGGTATAATTAGAGAATGTTTATAGAGGGGTTGCATTGATGGTCTCCCAATCTCTTACTACTATTGGCTCTTTTGTCTTGCGTTTTATGCTTTTTGGCATCTAGGAGGATCATCACCTCCTCTATCTATACTTTTCCAGTTGGATAAAGAGTTCTTCAAGTGTGGTAGATGACTTTCTAGCTAAGGATTCTTAGAACTTCCAATGCTTCAAGTTTTGCTAAATAATGCTTAGTAAGAACTCCTAATTGATGTGAGGAATTTCATGCAATGCTTGGATAAAATGATTTATATAGTCCTTAAATATTTTCCATTCTTCTAGTTGATAGTGAATAGCCGCCATCTTGGGATACCTACTATTGATAGAGAAATGATGGAGAAAGTGTTGCATCATTTGCTCCCGGGCCCTAATAGATCTAGCTAGCATATGATTAAACCATGTTAGAGTAGCTTGGTAAAGGTGGTTCCTTGCAATATGCGGCTTCACTCAGATCATAAAATTCCATCCTTGAAAGGAAGTTGTCTAGGTACTTCTGGAGGTCTATCATTCCATCAAACTCCATTAGGTTGGCAATCTTCATGCCTGAGGGAAATAACTCTGCTAGGATGGTTGAGCAAAAGGTATTGCATCTCAAAAGAGCAATAGCTAATGGAAAGTATTTGCTTCTAACTCCTCTTGAGAGTTAGGACATAATTTAGTTCATCAGGACTCAAGTAACAGTAGGCTGTTGCCATAACTAGTTAGCTTAGAGAAAGGACTCTACATCCACGTGTTGAGGTAGATGAGGGTTGGAACTCTGCTCTTTGTTCTTCTTTCCTTCTGCCTTCCTAAGGACGATGAGATTTCTCTGCTTTCGTAAGAGGACTGGGGTTGCCCCTGAGGGTGGTGCTTGCTAGTATATTAGGCAATTATTTTAGCTGTGGCTTGAACAAAGGCGCTCTTCGCCAATGCAATCAATACTTCTTAAGTCATCTGCAATGCTGGTCATCCACAGACTGGAGCTTGTTGCACTGGTGCTAGAATGTTGAGCTCTACAGGAATTCCCACAGATGGCGCCAAGATAATGTTGCATGAGATGGAGTTAGTGTCCTTTTTGGGAATCAACACAAGTAAATGAGTCTTTGCTCCTGGAACACGCTTTGTGTAGAGTCAAATCTTGGAATTTTTTGTAAGATGATTTGATTTGTCCATTTTGATTTTGAAAGTTAGTATTTATACTGGCTAAATATTAACTTCAAATATAATCTCATTTTATTCATAAAACTATAACTGAATTTTTTACTTTTAAAGATATTAAAACAGAAAATGAAAATAAAAATAAACCCAAATGTACTTCAATGAATTTGTGATTGAGTTTGAACGATTCTCGATTTAGCTCAAATTGAGCTCGGCTAAACCCAAATATTAGTAATAATTTTAAGCATCTCATAATTTTATTGAATCTCATATCACTAAATCATTTTACAAAATAGTTGAAGAATTAGATGTATGATAGATTTTTGCTGCAAACTTATTGATGATGAAGTCGACATATTTAAAATAAACATATTTTAAATTCACATAAATGAGTAAAAATAAAAGAAATTTTTCAACATTTGAATTTATGAATGGAAATAAGTAATAAACTTCATACAAATTATACAATAAAAATTATTAAAAAAATATATAATATTAATGCCAAAAAATAAATTGATGATGTGAGAATTATCGTTAATGAAATATATTGATTGACAATAATGTTTATTTTGTTATTAATAATATTTTTAAGTAACAATAATTTTTATTTGTCACCATATGATTTAATAGTGACAGGATTAGTGGTTTAAGTTGTTATTTGTCTCTATGGTTTTTCATTAGATTTTTATTGTTGCTAGAGATATTTAGCTGTTGCCAATAATGACAATTTAAACCCAATTCTTTGCTTCTATTAAACTTATAAAGTCATTATTTTGATAAAATAAAATTTTTTATTACTTAATATATATATATATATATATAATTAGTGTCAACTTTTGAATCACCATCTACTATTTTATGTCTAATGTTTTTTTTAGTGTATCTATTCAAATTTGTTAAAACATTATAATCATTGGAGGTACTTTATTGGTTTGATTTTCCATTTCAAAAGTTGTTAGTTATTGTGTTATTATCTATCAGGCCTCCTAAACTTTGTAAAATTCGAATATAAAATTCCAGTCGTACTGTCTTATTTTTGACCGAGTCCGACAGCATGTCATTTTTTATTATTTCGTATTTTAATTTTTCAGACATAATCAAGGAGCCATGCCCGTATCCAACTCTGCGTCACATAATTTTCTGAACTGCAGTGCAGTGTGATGTATTAGAAAGTATAAGCCACTGTAATTAATGTGTATTGTTTAATTTGAGTCAGTCTCTCTCCATATGCGTTTCATTGTTTAATTTTTCTCTGTGTTAAGGAAAATCAGATGACAGAATTGGGATTCCTAAGGATAATTAGATGTGAGAGCGATGGAAATTTTGGTTTCATGTCCTCTCAATTTACCACATAATCTACTGAGAAAGTCATTCACAAAGGCAAAGGATTGTATGGGATATGGTATCCAAATTTGATTATAAATCCTATGCATTTCAATGTTTGGTTGCATATAAATGTTTATGAGATATCACATGATAAATTCAGTTTACGTTTCGTTACTTGTTTTTATTGGATGGGATTACAATTGTAATTTCATAATTATCCCTACCAAATTGGTAAAATTGCGCGCGCGCACACACATGAATACCAAATTGCTTAAAATAAGGAGCAAAACCGCCATTTTATTTGGTAATATGGGCTGCCAAAAATGGCAGGATTACACATGGACCTAATCCACTATCAAGGATCTCAGTGGATTAGGCGACGAGCTCCCAATCTATATTAGGCCTAAATTTAGCCAACCAAACAAAAAATTGGATAGTATTGGGCATTTATCATGCCTAATCTAGGCTACCAAACCGGGCCTTTGTATATTTGCGGTGTAAATTCTCCATTTTATTTTTCTATTCTATTTTGTGAATATATGGTATATGTATTTGATATTTTTTTATAAAAATAATTAATTGAGAATTAAATACAACTAGTTGAAATGGAAGATAAAATTGAGGATTAACCTTGTACATTTGTCACATGCACATAAAAAAAAATACTACAGATGAATGCGTAATCACAGTTTGTATTTTTCCACGCTTGGATTACATTACTTTGTCAATTTGTACCCACCATTCTTTAAAGAAATCTTTTTCCTTTTTCTTTTTTCTTCTACGTTTTGTGCCCCCTCCGCAGCTTCTTTCTTTTGTGGCAGAAAACTGTTCAAATTAAATTTGGCACTTTACGTAATTGAAGTGAAGAGAATTTTGATGGAGAAAGGAAAATGTTAGGAAAAAAAATTAAATAAATATAAAATATTAAATTTATTTAATTATTAAAGAAAATAAGGAATGAATGAATGAAAAGAAAATGGGCAATGATCGTGTTGAAAAAAGAAAGAAAGACCAAATAGGTTCTTCCCACATTTTTCTCACCTTTTTGTGAAAAATTTCTAATTTTCTCTCAAATTTTTCTTCACATATTTTTCTTACCAATCAAACGATTAAAAATATTCTTTCTTTCTCACCGAAATTCTTGAACCAAACTCAATATAGAGCTTTTTCAATTCTAGATGAGTTTTGACGGAAAAATCATCCTTTTATTTTTTTAATCATAGTTTTATCTCTTTTTTTCCACCCAAATTGTCACCTCAATGTACGATCCTTAGAGCGATTAATCAAACAAAAAAAAGTTATTCTTAATACTGAATGAACTAAACAAGGAAAATTTTCAAGAATTATTTTAAACTTAATAATTTAATGCTTCCTAATGCTTTTATTGTTCTCGAAAATTTTAGAAAGGTTTGTTTTAAGTTAATATATTTTATTACTAATTTCAAACAAATTCAAAAATTTTATTTTTCACATAAAATAATTTAAGATTTAACATCAAAATAAAATTGTCATCTATAAACTTTATCAATTTGAAAGATTCAAAGATATAATTTTAGCAAAAAGCACCAAATTACAAATTTCTTAATTTTAAAAGCCAATAAAATTATGAAACCTTAATCGTTGTTCTTTTTTATTTTTTTCAGTATTCCACATCGTATTAAACCTTAATCGCATTAGCGTAAAGATTAATGACCAGGTTTTTTAAATGAAAAGTTGGTGGAAAGAGGTTTTTTAACTGAAAATAAATTTTTATAAATTTTAATACGAATGTTTAATTTTTTTTCCATTTTTTCGGTTTGTTTGCCCTTTCTGCTTTCTAGCAAAAATTCTTGATAAAAGATTAAAAGAAAAATTTATTCCGGAAGTTGGAATGAAGAGTTGACTTGAGTAAACTTTGATAATGATGATGTAAACTCTATTCTTATCATTCTTTTGGATGCTTTGCATAAGTTCAGTAATTTGATTTGAAACTATTACAAGAGTGCTAAGTTTATAGTAAAAAGTGTTTATTTCTTGACACATATTTTGTCTAAATGGCATATGCTTGCTTTGAGGGAATCTTTCAGTATTGTATATTGTCGCAATTAATTATTCATTTGATCTCGTAAACTACCACTGAAGGTGAAAATTTTTGCGTGGTTGATGTGTCTCAATGCTTTGCCCATTTGTGTTAATCTTGAAAAGTGAGGTGTTCAAACTAATGCATTCTATGTTCTATGTGGTGAGAATGTGGAAATTTCTTTGCGTTTATTCTTTACTTGCTATTTTTCTAGGCAATTTTGAGCACTATCCAACATTCCGCATTCCATACTTTGCCTTATGGAGGAGGGTGTTGAAAGGTCTTCGCTTGGCCCTCCAAACACTTGAGGCTCCTCTATTTGATCTCTTTTTAATTTGTTGTTGGTCTATTTAGTATCAATGAAATCAAACTCTTTTTGGCAAAGGGCTCAAGTCTACCTTGAACACATTGATTCAATTTGCAACCCGATATCTGGCCGACTACTTAACCAGTCAATCTAGATTATGATATGTCATTAAGAGTTGTGTTCATTTTTCCATGTCTTGCTGTATTATGGAACATTGTATGTATTTGGATAGTGATTTTAATAAAAATTTATCGTTTTCCTAATTTAAAAAAAATAAAAAATAGGCATTTTTGTTGGGGGAATTAAATGAACTAACTACATAGAGAGAAAACGGGAAAACGAATAACCAACTTACCAACCTTTTGAAGCCTTAAAAATTGAAAGGCTGGTAAAGAGTAAAGACTAAAGTGCTAATAATAATGTAATTCAAGGGTGGTGCAAAATGTCAAAGTAGATTGGTTTCCCTATGTAAATAATAGATGGATTTACAAACTCAATCAATCTTATTCTACTTTATTTAAGGTCCAAGCATATCGCCAGATAAAGGTCATGTATTTGACAATATATTTTCAAATAGTCTACTGTGGTGATTGAGAAAAAATAGACCAAAACACATAAAATTAGTTGGAAGTATCCATTTTTATCCTATGCATTAAATAATTAGGATAAATGAAGCTTCATTTTCTTTATTAACCAATGACAAGTTGAATAAAATATGAAATAGAAAACAAGAAAGAAAATGTATTAAGTTTGAAAATACACATGGTTTTATGAAGTTAGGTATGTTAAAAACTTCAATTTTATTACCTAAGTCAATCTCCTTAATTGGGAAAAGCCTCAAACGTTGACAACATTACCCAGTCCAACTTAAACAAAAATGTTAAAACATAACACAGAATGCTGTTCATTCTGAAAGCTTTACACAAATCTACGTACTTACAAAATCACAAGTTGCTTCACTATAAATATAAAATTAAAAGTAAATCATAAGCTGCTTCTCCCAATAATAAAAAATGAAGCACTAAATTATCTAGAATATTGTCGCAATTAAAATTACAATGTTCCATATTAATCAATCATATCATACTAGACCATAAGTAACTGGTAAGATACGATAGAATTTGTCCCACAACTTCTGATGTAAACTTATAGGATAAACCCTCCAAATTGTACTGTATAAATTAGTTAATCTTATGCATTATTAATTAACACACATAATCTCTTATGGTATGATTGATACACAAGAATGAGGTGGGAATAGAATGGGCATTCCCAAGTCCATTCCCAAACCCTTAATTGATGCTATTCCCAATCTATTGAAAATACATATACATTTTTGTTTGATGAAATTACCCTTCAATTAAAAAAAGAAGAAATTGATAAATTCCAACATGTCAAGTCTCTTAATTATATTTTGATTCCTTATTATATCCTTTATCAATATCATATATATATATATATATATTCACCAAGAACTTCATTCCCTCTTAAATAACTCACATTTCTATGCACTTGCGAAATATCAACAACACGTTGAACTTGCAACCATTGTCCTATATACTTGCCATTTCTAATTCGAAACTCTCTTAGAAATTTATGAAATAGATGTTCTACAAGCAAGCAAAGAAAACAAATAAACATTGTACAATCTTGTACATGAATGCTTTTGAAGGAAGGACAAAAGGAAGGGGATCCTCTCATGTCTTCTACCAAGATTTTTATTTCTTTTTTTCCATTCTTGGCTTCTTTTTGTTCGTGGTAAATTCTCTTGTTTTTCTTATTTGATTGTTCAGAAAAAAGAGAATTTTAATATAAATAATGTATCTAATTTTGACTAGAATATTTAAAATATAATACATAAAAGAAATTTTATAAACAAATAATTTTATTTAAATAAATTTTTATAAAAAGGTAATTTGGTCATACAAAACAATTTCATTCCATTCATATCAATTATGGAATTGAAATCAAGCAAAGAATGGGGATTCCATTCCTTTTTCTTTCATTACGCTACCAATCATAAAATAAGTATTACTAACATCATTCTTTTTCCAACTTCATTCCATTCCTAAAATCATTCTATTCCTACCTAATTTCATTCCTTCATACCAATCACCACCTTAATTATTGTGGTCTAGGTCAAATTAGCTTAGACAGTAAAAGTTAGGCCAATTACCCACCCAACCCAATCCAACCCAACCTTACCTTTAACACCCATCAACGTAACATTTTGGTTTGAATAGTGGCGATTCAGGGTATTTTTGTTGAACAAGCTAGATTTGCATTTTGTAATATAAGCATAGAAATATAGGAAAGTTGGCAACGATAAGCAATTATTGACTAGATAAAAAGCAGATAATGATGTTCCTAAAGCACTAGACGGCAAGAACTTCAACCTGGCTTTCGCTAGTAATTATTAATATCTCTTGCTTTGCAGTTTGCACAAGATTTATACCAGAATAATCAGAACAGTTAAATGCATAAAATCTACTTCAAACACATTGCAATCATGAGCATGCACCACTAGTACTCATTCTGCTTCTGTTATTGCCAAGATTTTCACAAGTCATTATCTTCTCTCTGGCATTCCCCAATGGCTAAAAATATCTAAAATTTGGGGCGGGGCAGAGGAGTTATTGGCTCAAACTGCAGCTCAGTCAAGTCAATGTGAGGTGTTTCTGTTCTACCAGCCAACTTGAAGTCATAAAAATATCAGCAGCACCTTGGGTGGGTGGGGTGGTGGTGTTCATGGTTCAAATTACAGAAACGAAGAAAGAGAGGTAAAGAATGTGAATTAATTGAAGAGAAGAGAACCACCCCCCCCCCTCCCTTTTTAAGCTCTCTAAACTAATTTGTTATCATTGATTGATTATAAAATATATAGATTGATCTTTCACTGGAAAATGCTACTCACGGAACAATCATCATGAACTCGCCATATTGTTTCCCCCAGCAGGTTAGCAACTGATAGAACTGTCAACTGTGGGAAATAGTTATTCTCCTTTACTGGAATAGTATTTGTAATAATCACCTCTTGGAACAGCCCACTGGACAACCTCTCAATTGCTGGGGGGCTGTAAAAACAATCAACTCAATAGATTATTAAGTTGAGTCAATGCCAAACATACAAAGGATCCAGTAGTAAATGGTGCATCAATTTTAAAATACATCATCTTCTCATCATAAAGGATATTATGAATGAACCGAAGACAGAAAGGAGCAAGCCTCGGCAGAGGCATATACAAAAGCATTACTAAACCTTCTATTCACCTGGATGAGTTTGCTAAACCAATTGTACTATGTTGTGAAACTGCTTTAATGGATAATAGTAATTAAGATAATAATCACATACAACAAACATATCAAAAACCCTTAGAAACTACACCATATCGTAATCCATTCTCATACTTTTGCAGAATTCCATCTTTCTTTATATATTGAGAAACATAAAACTTAAATCTTTATTGGCAAACATGTCACCATCAAACTTTTCTGATTACATCAATTAAGATGACACAATGCTCATGGATAGCAATCCACAAGTTTTGACACTCTAATTAGCAATTCTCCAAATAGGACACCATTTTAATTGCTCGCCTTTTTTGACGCATGTTATCAAGTAATTTACTAGTAGAAGGATATTTTTCTTCCATTCATAGCTAAAAAATTTTAAAATATACTAAATTGATAATATATAGAAAATGGTGACATTAAATTTCTAGACTGTAACTTCAAACAACTGAAGATTCTAGTATTAGATTGTCAGTTTTGCTGCTGCAAATGTACATACTAATTCATTTAGAAATGGTATCCCATGGTCGAAGAATAAACAATACTATCACAACTGACGTACTGGCATTTAATGATTCATTAGCCTCCATGAATATGCTTCATTAACAATAATTTTAAACTCTTTCCCAGAGTTAATTATGTTTTAATTTCTAGATATTCAAGTCCATCAAATTAGATAAATCAAGAAAACATCTCAAGTAAGACAAAGGAAAATCAGACCTATATACAGTAACCAATTGTTGGCACAGTTGTGCCGTTCACATTTGTTCTGCGTTATCCAAGAATTAAGCATCCATGGTGTGGACAAAAATGTTTATAAGGAGAGGCACAGAAAACAAATGTTGAAACTACCTGAAAACAGCATGGGTACAGCATGCATAAACTTCTCGAGCACCTTCATCATGCAGCAAAGCTGCACCTTTGGCAATTGTTCCTGAGAGCCACCAGAAATGAATATGTTAGTTTTTGTGCTTGAAAAGAAAGAAAATGATGCAATCAGCTGCAACTTCAAACTACCAGTACATACCATGTGGCTCCAAAAGCAAAATTACTAAGCGCAGAAAGTGTTAACTGAAAGAAGATTCTCAAACTTGTACAGTAAACTGGGTCCTACCTTCTTTTGCTTCTATTTGCAGTTACAGATTATAGGCAATCATGGCAGTTAGTCGCAAATGAAGACTATGTTTTCTTCTTTGGCTAGAACAAGCCAAGGCTCATGCCCATGAAGCCTAATTCGAATAAGTTTTTTACATACTCCAATCCATTTGTTTAGCTGTCGGAACTAGAGTTTTCATCGAAATTTAATTTTGCATGAAAAACTAAAACAGAATCAATGTCTACAATGTTCAACTAATTAACATTTAAAACTGAGGTTCATCTTGCACATTTGTCTCTCAACATCTCTCTCAAAGGCATGATTAGTATGTCTAACTTGTGATCATATCTCTAAAAATTGACTCTAAATTTTTCTTTTTCTTTCTGTTACCATCATTTTTACAGAAAGAAGAGGTTTAATATAGACTGAGAATGGCTTGGAAGGGATGGACTGCAATAGAAGCTTAAAGTCATTGATGACACAAGGGTTAAGCGCACCTCTCCATTCTTTCAGCAAATTCAAGGATTCTTTGAAACTTCCATTGGTGCATTATGGTCCAACAATAGAGCATCGCAGAGGCACCACAGCCCAGCAGATTGAGTAGAAAAGGAAACTTATGTTCAAGGTTTTATTCAAGGAAAGATCATTATAATAATGGCATTGAACATGGGCAAAAAGTTCTCAATTGTGGAAAGTTTTTTCAAGGGTTAACTCAAGGAAGCATCATTATATCTTTGGTATGGTGATTGGCAAACAGATTCAAAATCTGGGAATTTTTTCACAAGACCAAAATCAGGGGAGGGTGCATATAAACATGGCAAAAATAGATGGAAATCACACTTGAATACACATTCAAGTTCCAGGTTTGATTTTGGGATTTATAACAAGAACCAATCTGGAGATTCAGGGCTTCCTTCAAACATGCAATCCTTTTCCAAGCCTGTTCTCATAAAGCCCACGTACCTTGATAAAGGACCTCGTTGCCAGCTAAGCCAAAATGGCTAGCTTCTAGATGAACCCTAAGTCTGGAGACAAACGTGGTTTGAAAGGCTAAAAGCACTCCAGCTGACACCCATTAAGTCTCTAGGATGTCAATGAACATCCAGACAATCACTGTAGCTACAATCAGAATGCTCAAGGAAATTTGGACCTCTAATATCTGCTTTGAGGACTCAAAAAGGTTTAATTCACTTACAAGACCAAGACATCATTGTCTTAAAGCCTAAGAGCTTGTTTGTTTATGTTTTCAAATTCATTTTCGCCCATTTTCACTATTTGAAAATGAATTATCAACAACTTATCACCATTTTCATGAAAATTCCAACTTATTTGCATTAATAAAATACATTCTCCGATAGCCTATATATATTTTCCCAATAACTTATACATCTTCTCTCTTTATTTTATTATTACTATCTCTCTCCACCTACAACCTACAACCTACAAAACCCTTTATAATAATTACTTTCCCAACAAACTACCCAAATTCAAACTCATTTTCAACTCATTTTCACTAACTAACTTTTCAATTTTGAAAATATTGAAAATGAAAACATAACCAAACAAGCTGTAAGTTAGTTTTATTGGAACTTATTTTATGGGGAAAAAATCCATATTCTTATTCCACAATTAAAATTTTAGAAAATTCAAGCATATAGTGTCTGCCGAAAACTTAATATCTGTTGACAACGTTTACCAGAGAATCCAGAAGAAGTTGGATTCTGGTTCTAGGAAAGAAGCAAAAAAGAAAATGGTGGCAGTTGGAACAGCTTCTAATCTACAAGCACTTGAACCTACTAAGACTCAGGTTCAGAGCCAAATGTAGACTCAAGTGTTTGAATTTGTTGAGGATAGTGACACGTTGTTACTTGACAAAACCAGGGTTCACCAAGAGATTGACCAAGCTGAACTTTTTCTCTGTGAGGACCAGGGTAAGGAGCAGAGAATGTTTGGCAAAAGCAATGACCTACAATTAACAGAGTTACTTGGAAGGTCTTTGGTTTGAAGCACAGATTAGCGTTGCATGACATGAATAATGATCAATTTAAACCTCACTCTCCTCTTCTACTCTCATTTCTTGGCATTAACTCTTATTCCTTCTCTGATTCTGTCTCCAACACCCTACCCTATGCTCTCCTTCCAATGCTCCTTTTCTTGTATCTTCATCTCATGGCATTGCGAGCACAAGCACTTGTAAAGCCAACCAACACTTGGAGAGAGCCCACTATGACACGTAATTACAACATTGCCATAAAGAATTGGACATGTTATTAATGCAACTGCAGAATAAAGTAGCAACCCAACTACCAATTCCATCATGGGTAAAATAAGTTTGAAGCAGTCAATTCTCCAAGGGAGCCAAGGCAATTACAGAGTTTCACTAGTCATTATGTGAGGTAAGGTAAAAAGGAGAACGCAAGCTGAAAAACCCAACTTCATCAGTCAAAAATGAGAAGGCTCCAAAACCAAGAGAAAACTTGTTTTGAAATGAAATTTGATCAGCTAGAGTGTAGGTTTAGGGGAGAAATGATAAAGACAAATGCTGAAGGAGGTAAACCAAAAAGCACACTTTGAGGTGGTTTGAATAAAGGAAACTGAGAAGAAATCCATTGATAAGGGAGTTATTGGAAGCACCTTGGCTTTCGAGATCAAAGGAATGGATCTTCGTGTCACCATGTGGAAGCTCGGTGGCATTCTTATTGAATGGGATTTAAGTTTTGCCACAAGAGGTAAATGCGTTGTTAGTAACTAGTTCATTTCAGTTCTTCTCAATGTCTTCGGGCGAAGAATTGCTGGTTTACATTTGTTTATGGTCCAAATAAACAAGAGGTCAGACATCAGAGGACCGAACTTTCCATTTTGCTCTTTACTGGATCATGCAAGAAGAATTTAATGTTGTCGGGTCATCTTCAGAGAAATTAGGTGGTTCTAAGCTGACTTCTAGCATGAGCAGATTTGACAGTTCCATTGCTGATTGGGATTATGAGGCTTGCCACTCTCAAATGTAAAGTTAATTGGTGTTTTATGGAATCAGGTTGAAGCTACAAAAATTGATGGCTTTCTTTCCCCAACAAACGGAGAAAATTGTTTCCTGACATAGTTCAGGAGATTCTGAAGACAACCTCCAATATTTTTCTGTAGATCCTGGATCAAACATAATTAATTGGGAGGTATCACCTTCATTATTCGAAAATATATATCTTTCTTTCCAAATTTGAACTTGTTAAGAAATGGTGAGAGAAATGTCAAGAATCAGGATGATAGTTTTTCTGTTTATGTAAAAAATTGTATAATAGGGAGAAGCTGAAAGTGTGGAACAAGGAAGTTTTTAGGTATTCAGGACAGTATCCATCTTGACTGAGATTCAAAGCTTGGAAATGATGGGAACTTGGTCCCTTTTCAAAAAATGGGCTAAATCAAAGAGAATCTTTTTACAGATTTGGAAACTATGGTTCAATTATAGTATACTTTCAGAGACAGAAATCATGATTTAAATGGAGAATGAGATTTTAACACTGAGTTCCTTCATGGGACTGCTTCAACCAAATTAAAACTTTTACCGCACCTGTTCCCTTTTTTTAATGATTGAGAGACTGGTTTTTTCACCTATGTTAGTGATCACAGTGGTTAAAGAAACCTTTTGAGGAGGAGATTGAGGTTGGATGTTTGACAGGGTTAAAGATAATGTTCTTAGTTGGGATGCTTTCTTTCAGTTGTGTTGTGATGGGGGGTCCAAGGACCTCATGCACGTGTTTGCTAGGTCTCTCTCGAATGGAGTTACCAAGAAAAGTGCTAATTCCACTTTTGTGGCTTTAATCCCTAAGAAAACCAATTCAAAGTTAGCAAAAAGATTCTGACCGATTAGCCTGATAGCAATGTTTATAGGATGATCATAGTAGAGTTTGTTGGTTTTACCACTTTAACTTACGAAAGACAAGTCTGATATTAGCGATATTTAAATAATTTCAAAAACTAATTCAAAATGCCTTTGACTCCTCCATTCAAACCTTTGGAACTGATAATGATTGAGGGCCTAAACTGATAACTTACTGGTCATGGTATTTTTCACCAAAGATCTCCACCTATACCCCTCAACGAAATGGCATCCCTGAACGGAAAACCATCACCTCCTTGAGGTAGCTCAATCAACTTGTTTACTAGTTATATCCCCAATTCTGTTTGGGGTGAAGCTGTTCTACTGCAATCTCATCAATTGTCTTTCTTCCAAGAGTCTGTAGTTCCTTTGAGTGTCCTTGATTTTTGCCTTGATATTCACCTTCTCAATTCATTACAGCCGAAATTTTTTGTTGTACAGTTTCAATCTATAATTGTAATCTTGCTCGTGGTAAACTCTAAAGTGATTAGATGTGTCTTTGTTGGCTAGTATAGTGCTACTGCCCATCCTCCCCAAATTTCATGTCTTGTGATGTTTCATTTTGGAAAACCAACCAATTTTATCCCACTGTTCTGCTTTAAGGGAGACAACTAGTGAAGGCCAAAATTGAGAATTCTCAATCTCTCTTCCTATCTCTTTCCCACCAAAACAAGACAGTTTTGAACCTCCTTCCAAACAAACTAATTCAAGAGGAGAAACGGAGCCAGAAAAAAA
This sequence comes from Jacaranda copaia, assembly GCA_014898725.1. Taxonomy (NCBI): domain Eukaryota; kingdom Viridiplantae; phylum Streptophyta; class Magnoliopsida; order Lamiales; family Bignoniaceae; genus Jacaranda; species Jacaranda copaia. Next base: position 1,100,093 of record JACGDI010001665.1, read on the forward strand.
GATTCTGGTCTATATCAAAAAGTCGTACCAGTTCAGCAAGATCGAAGATTGGTCCTAGAGTCGAGTCCTCAATTAGATCCTATTGAAAATGTCAAGGTGCCGATGACAGATTTGGATGTTCCAGTCGGGATATATTTAGATTGATTTTACTATATCCTTTTTATTAGGAAAATACATCTCCACTAATTTATGTATATCTTTTCTTTCAATATTTGTACTCATCCCTACTCTCATACTCCCCGATAAATATGAGATGGGTTTTTCTTCAAAAATATACACAATACACCCATTCTATTTTCTTCTACGTGGCATCAGAGCGGGAGAAGAAGAAGAAGAAAAGAGAGAAACCCTATGCCCTCTCCTTTCGCAACCGTCACCTCAGCCGACCTCTTCCCACCCCCCTTTGGCCCAATTGCTAAAGCTCTATCTTATCTCTTTTCCTTCGTTGCCAACATCTCAAAGTCAATGGGTTTCATCTTCTGAGAGCTTTTTCATTTGTCTCAGAAGTAAAGGGAAAAAGAAAAAGAAAAACAAATTAGAAAATGAAGCACCTTCGCCAAGTTCCTTCCATCATTTTTTTATGTTTGGTGTAGGTTTTGTTAAGCCTTCAATTATCTACACCCTCCAATTTCTGTTATGCCCCTCAATTATGCAAGCCTCTAATATTGTCATGAATTCTGTCTGTTTTCACAGTTAAGTCACAATTTGTCACGGATATGTTGTGATCTCTATATGCTTTTCTTATGTTCATGTTCTGAGATCTATCTACTTCTATTACAGTCATTTCGTGATCTTAATCTGCTTCTGTCACAACTATATTATGATTTCTGTCTATTCTATCACGACTATGCTGAGATATCTATCTATTTTTGTCACGGTATTGTTGTGATCTATGTTAGCTTCTGTGACGTTTATGTCAAATCTCATTGTAATCTCTGCCTTGTCTACTAAAAGTTTAGGTGCTCGCATAAATTTTTTATTTCTCTGCTGTGGATTCAAGGAAGCCCAGCTTGAGGGAAATCAGAATATTTTAAAGTATTAGGGTTATTTTATTTTTTTAGTGTTCATGTTTTTGTGCAACAACTGACTACTTGAGCATGATTGATAGATGTGCTCCAACTTAAGAGGTAGTGTTGGGATCTCTGTTGATTTATTTATATCTTTTCTTTCCATATTAGTACTTATCCCTATTCTCATATTCCCCCATAAATATGAGATATGCTTCTCTTCAATAATATACACAATACACCCGCTCTATTTTCTTCTACAGTTCCCATTGCTATCAGAAACTGGGTAAGATCAACTTAACACTTTATTACAAATTATGCGACCTGTTCTAAACTCTATACCCACCCCCCCATTTAACCTATGGTTAAACAGACCTCAGAGTACCCTATGTAGTCCAAATGCCTAGTATATGGCATTCACTGCAATGATAAACAATATAGAGATTCCTGAAAACATTCAGAGTCCCCAATAGAAACCTAATAGGGATGCATTCATTTTAGGAGAGATGAAGGCACTTACAAGAAATGATACTTGAGAAATTGTTGAACTTACTAAAGAGAAGAAGCTTATTGGGTGGAAATAGGTGTTTACAATGAAATACAGGTCACATGGCACAATAGAGAGATATAAAGGCAGACAGGTTGCCCAGGGATTAATCACACTTTTGGCATGGATTATGACAAGAAGTTCACTCCAGTTGCAAAGCTGAATCCGATCAAAGTATAATATTTTTGCCTCCAAGACATACATTGATAAATCCATAGAACAAGGACATTTCTAATAAGAAAATAGCACATTTGGAAAAGCTCTTCTTTGTTATCAAACCTTGATCGCGAACTACACCCAAATGGATGTGAGAATATTTTCTAAATTGGAAGTTGGATGAAGAGATATACATGAGAATCCCGCCAAGTTTTGAAGGCAAAGTGGAAAAAGAGAAGATAATTGAAGACATCCATTATGGTTTGAAGAAATCTCCAAGAGCTTGGTTCTAAGAGGTTTAGCACAACTATGAACAACTACTTCATAGTCGTGCTATCAACAAAAAGTTGGGATGCAAACTAGCACGAAAACCACTGGAAATAAATTGGAAACTGTATGTAACTGATAAAGATGATTCCATTGATAGAGGCAGGTACCAAGGTTGGTAAGAGAACTCATTTATTTATCCTTTACTAGACATGATATCAGAATTGTTGTAGTTTTGTTAGTCAGTTCATGCACTCTCTTACAAAATGATACCTAGATGCAGCAAACCACATTCTCAAGTATCTTAAAGGAACATCAGGTATAGAACTTATGTTTCTGAAGAATGAGTGAGGTAAATAAGGGTTTCATAGGTACTGACCGGGCATGTGTTGTATAAGACTGGAGGTCCACAACATATTACTGCATGAAAGTATGGGAAAATTAGGTAACATGGAGTGAGAAATAATCTGTGGTTGCCCAAGTAGTGCAAAAGCAGAATTAAGATCTCTTTCTCAAGGAGTTTGTGAGTTTCGTAATCTAGAACCAAATACATGGAGATTGATTGTCACGTTATCAAAGAGAAGATTGAAGATAGGATCATTGATCTATTCTATGTGCCAGAAAAGCTCCAAGAAGCAGACATTCTCACAAAAGCTATGCCTAGACCGGGATTCAAGTTTTTTACAAGTTGGGAATGATTGATGTCTATTGACCAACTTGAGGGGAGTCTTGGAAATCCATATGTAATCCTTAATTTCTTGGTTATTATTGTATATAATCTGTTAGTTTTACATTGATTTCTTTCCATAGTTATAATTGAATATATTTTGTTAGCCATAGTTATTAAAAGCGAGAGACAAGGAGCGGGTGAAAGGTTCCTTTTTAAGGCGAGAGGCGAGGCGAGGCGAGGAGTGAGATAACCAAAAGGCGAATGAGGCAACAATTAAGAAAAAAATTTAAAATATATATAGTACAACAAATTAAATTAAGTTAAATATATTAGATATTAATAGATTAGCATATTAACATATTAAACATTTTTATTAAAATAACAAATTAATTAAATATATTAAGATTTAGTTTAAGTATTAATATATTAAACAATTTGAAAACAAAAATTCAAAAAAATAAAAAATGTGGGTTGTATGAGAAAAGAACATAAAGAAACTACATAAGAAATGGAGAGAGAAAAGAAAAGAGAAGAGAGAAAGAAAGGAAGACAGAAGACAACTTAGAGTCAAGGTTGCTTGAATCAAGGAGTTGGAGGGAATGCCTAGGTTGTAGAAAAGATTTAGGCACTTCTTAATTATGGGTTATTTATTACAAAAACCTAAGGTCTCTTCTAGGAGGTTCATTTATTATTATTTTTTTTTAAAATTTAACCAAAGGCAACTGAGGCAAACAAAGCAACAAAGGCAGTCGCCTCATCTTGCCTAATGGTGCTCACCTGGCCTGGGGAGGAAGAGGCTATTTGCCTCATCTCATCTCTCGCATGAGGCAAGTGCCTTTCATTTGCCTCATCTCGCCTCTCACATGAGGCAAGTGCCTTTCATAGCTATATTTTTAGTTAAAGAATGATTTGTTCCTTTTCTATTTCTTCAATTCTAGGAAACTAAGGAAGTATATCTCCTATTGTATATGTATATACTTGTAGATATTATTAATAGAATTGCAGAGTAAATTTCATTCTGCAACCTGTTCTTATTTCTGTTTGAAAGTAGGTAAACTAAAATTCAAAAGAAAAAGTTGTGGAACCAAGAAATGAAAAACGATCATATCATAAAGGAGAGAACTCTTCTGTAATCAGATATGTTTATACTTACCCGCAGTATCAATCATATCATCCACCATTACTGCAACTTTTCCTTTTACATCACCAATCAGATTCATTACCTGCAAATGAACAAAACGTTGTGGAACCAAGAAGTTAAAAACAATCATAACAAGGACTGAGAAAAGAGTAATCCAAAGAAAACTTTTCACAATTATCAGAAAGGATACTAGGGGGATTAGATTTCTGGGTGAATTTTTAAAATAATTATTGGTGATGCTCACAACATAGATAGTTAAAAGTACATTAGGAAGGTGACTTCATCAACAGGTCATCATTTGTGCAACCTCTACTGGAACCTTCTTTAGGTCATGATTTTCAGTGAATAAGCTGATGTAACCAGGTTTTTAGCAGTGGCAAAAGTCTTAGCACTATTTAACGAGTGTAAGCCATGGTGATTAATGAAAAATTTCTATTAATGGTTCAAGTCAGTAAGTTGGGCTAGAACTTCACTGTTGTAATGCATTATGGACATGCTTGGGAACACTTTTCCTTCTCTCAACACACAAGTGTTTGCAAATGCTTCAATTAAGTAGCTACTAACTTGGTTATGTCTGTTCGCTATTTGCTTCTACTCGTGCTCTCTCAAAAATTTTGAAATAAGCTCAGAGCTGGAAGCAAGACAATCATGATTTTTTCAACTTTGGTACTTTTGTAAATAAAGAGAGCCCCATATGGACGTTCGTACCCCACTATCACAATAGTGATCCAAAGAAAAAGCTACCTAATATCACATTAGGTCACTTTCCTCCCTACAAGAAGCCAACTCCTGTCACGTCCATGCTCCTTCATCGATGGAAGTACAGACAAATGTCACACAAATCTACTTGACCATAGAATTTCATCACTTTTACAATCTTTCTTCTTCCCAAGTAGTTTCCGTTCATTTTTCTATTGCTTTATTTTCAAAATTTATATTCCACTCGCTTCTATTAGAAACATCTCCAGCTAAAACTCCAAAGCAAAATTATATTATGGGTGCTAGAATTCAATATAACGAATGTGGGTAATTGAAAGGTAGCAGCTAGCTATTGATGGGTAGAGGCACATGGCAGGAGAGATTGATGTGTTCGCAAATACCTGTGCTTTTGAAGAAGTCCTAATTTTTGACGAAAGCTTTAGAAGTGGTTAGGTATAAAACTTGTGCATGTTTCTATTATCTGTTGAGCAGTACTAGAGTTGTTAATGTTTGATATTTAAAGCCACTTTAGATTTTTACTTTATTACATTGTGACTGAACCCAAAACAAAATACCGCATAGCTTCACAGCTATGGGATTTGAACTCTTCTCATTCTGCAACCCCTTCACCAGTCGACAATTAAGCTGGTAAAGAGGAAAAGTAATTGAAATGGTTTTTGGCTGCGTAACATCTGACACAAGGTCAGCATATATGGTTGAGGATCCTAAGGCTGGCTAGAGCCATATTATAAACCATGTAAGAAACAAGAACTGATGGCATTTCTCAAGAATAACTCAAAATAGTTGTTCACATAGCTCCTCTTTCCTACAATGATCTTCTGCAGCCCCAGTAGATCCACACATACCATTCTCCGAAAATTTTGCTTATCTTGAATTTAATTTCTAGATAATGATGAGATAGTTACATTTTTAGGTTTTAACACCACGAATGGTGGGTATCCTGAAAAACTATGGCCGCTGATCACCTAACAAGAAAGGGCAGAGAGGCTGCAGAAACTTCAAACAGTCAATTGATGACTCCCTTAGGACAGAGATTATTCAAATATATCCAAAAGCATCATAGCTTACACTACTAGAATTGAAGAAGATAAAAGCAGTGAGCTAATTAGTAATTACTAGTAATGCAAAAGGTCATGATGCATGTCAAACAGCCAGATTTAAGGTAACAACCAATACTATTTCAGTAAAAGCACAAAAGTTTGAAGTTCTATGAACTATCAAATTTCTATAACATAGAAAGGACGAGTTAGGTGAAGAACAAGTGGAGACAGGTTCCTTGATTTCCTTTAGAAAGCGAAAGAAGAAGAAAAGGTGAGACTTAGGGTAAAATGCAAGACATTTGAATTTGGGTAGAGTAGAAGTATCAAAGTGGCAGATGAATTGCACTAGAGATGACATCAACTAAGTGAATTACAAGAACGACATTGTAACGGACAATAAGAAACTCCTTAATAAGCACTGGAGGATAACATCATTTGCTTACATATCACCTTGTGATCTTAAATGAATCCAATCCTCTGCTTAAATTTGGTAATTGTTGACAGATGTGTTTTACACATGTTAAACATGTGTTGTGTACATAAGGTGCATTTGTGTTATTTTAGGCAAATATATTCTTTCCTTGTACAAGATCTAACTGCAACATTGTACATACCATAACCTTGTCAGTCTACTGATGTAGACTGATACGTTCACATAACTCTTTTAGTTCACAGTAACTAACTCCAGTTCAAAATTATTCAAAAATCTGATCTTATCAATTTAGAGCATTTATTCTTTTATTGCTCATACTTAATTTAAAAATCAAACGCAAAAACAGGTCAAAATCCATTTGTCTACTCACGTGGACGTATCAACTTGAGAATTTATGAAAAACAGCTAAGCTGGAAAATGAAAACTACCTCAGCAACGTTATGTCCATGACGCCTTTTGTCCACAATAGCTAAAGGAGCATCAGATAACTTCTTGGCAAAAGTTCGTGCCCTAGCGACTCCTCCAACATCAGGTGAGACCACTACTAAGTCATTGGAACATATCCTCTTGCTGGCAAGATAATCAAGGATGACAGGCTTTTGCACACGCATACACACAAACAACCAAAAAAAAAAAGGTAAGTAAAGCAATGTGAATAATTAAATAAGAAAAAAGTAATAAAGGGGAAAACTTTCGGTAAGTACCTGACAGTATACATGGTCCACTGGAATATCGAAGTAACCCATGGACTGCCCAGAGTGGAGATCACAAGCAAGAACACGATCTGCACCTGATTCTGTGATAAGATTCGCTACCAATTTGGCAGCAATGGATTCACGTCCTTGGGTCTGGTGATGGCACAAATAAAATAGATCAGCAGCATGAAACTAGGACACCACTAACATTTCTCTCATTTATACAATTCTGAACATCATCATCCAACAGACAATATATTCGTGAACTTCTGGCTTGAGAGCACTTATCAAGCACGAATGCATTGAGAACTGATCTTCTACGTAACATAATATTAAACTCACCTTTCTATCAGCTCTAGCATATCCAAAGTAAGGGATCACTGCTGTGATATTTTTTGCTGAAGCCCTTCGACAAGCATCTATCATTATCAAAAGCTCCATAAGATTTTCATTAGCTGGAGGACAGGTGGGCTGCACCAGGTACACATCACAGCCACGAACACTTTCTTGCAACTGAACATAAATCTCTCCATCAGCAAACCGCTTGATGTGGATTTTTCCGAGGTTGAGGCCCATATACCATGCAATTTCCTAAGGGATACAAAGCCACCGTATCAAATGAATACAGAAGCAAAACGTTGATATAAATGATGCAGAAGGAGGAAAAACTATGGCAATCACATCATAAGATACACAAGCAGATCCTCCTGATGTCATAGATTTCATTTCTTTTTTTTCTTTTTTTTTATTTGTCAACATCTTTATTCATTGATATGTAAAATGCACTTTATACATTATATCAGCAGCAGAACAAAATCAGATCAGTTCATATCCATTCACAACCTAATTGCTCCCACCTGACCAGTTAACTGTTTTAGCTGAACAATATCCTTTGCACTGAATTCATACAAGTAAATAAAATGAACAAGGTAAATCCAGATAAAAGGGACAGCAGAAATAATATAAATGACAGCAAGTTTATATCCCAATTACAAGCATAGAGCAAAACTAAGCAACTCATTCCTAAATTTAACAATAAATAGGTGCACCTGTACTTAAAGAACAAAAAGGAAAAGAAAAAAGTGAAATTGTGAACTCGAGAATGAATCTTAGCCTTCTAGTTCATTTCAATCCAGTGGAAATTGAATATGAACTCAAGAATGGAAGTCTTCTATCATATCCAATAGGCATGTAGGGAAAGGTAAAGACTTAATTTTGTTAACAAACCTAAAATGAAGCCAGAAAATGTCATGTTATGATCGTAGACTCCTGTACTGATTTTTTTATGCATTCAGAGATGATCAATAACAATTATGCTTCAGATTTAGCAAAATGCTTATCTATGCATACCGACTGACTCTCTTATTTTTGTTATTTTTTGTTCACCAGGGCAGGTTCACATCTATATTTTAGGAAACATATGTGTATAAGGAATAATTCCAGTTGAGTCAATAGGGAGAAGCAACCCCATTCTATAGCTGCTAGGGGCTTTATTAGAGAAGTTATTACATTTTTTCTTTTTCCAGTGAAGATAAAATGTCAGCAAATCACAAGTTGAATAGCATTTATCACAAAAACCAGGATGGAAGAATTGTTACCCACAAGATTTCATCATGCATTGATTAGTTAAGACATAGTCAACTGCCACATATTGATCTCCACCTACACCACTGGGTATCAATTCGCCTAAGCTATAAGCTCTCATGATATCAATCATATAACTTATGCTCCATCTTATGTGCAAACGATACCATCTCATGCTCACAATTCATCAATCTAGATTCATTCCTCATGTTTGAAAGGTTCTTTCCATTGTTGTCTTTCCATACCTGCTTTCAATCAGTTCCCTTTTGGATTTCTCCTCCTTGTGATGCCTATTCTTCCACTTTCACCTTCCTACATGTAATTATTCCCCTGCTCATGTGTCAGCATTCAAGTCATGTTTATCCATACATGTTGGTTCATTCATGTACCAACTCTTGCCATATGGGAAGAGGAGCTTAAAATCCACATCCGCACATAAATAAATTCTAGTGCTTTAACAACTCAACCAAGCACCAATTCAATTGAAGCTGGAGCTTGGTTTCTTCACAAGTTAAATCTTGTGAATACCACAGAAGACAAAAGTACTTCCAGAGAATTACTTATTTACTTTCAACAATTCAGAACACATAACAACTGCAGCTCTTATGGATACAAATGAACCTCAGAAAACGAGAAAACAAAAACAAGATTCCAACACTAACAAAATTCACAATCCATTTAAGAGAAAAGAAGTACAACTCCTCAAGTGGGCAAGCATATTCACCTGAGAAAGTGCAGAGTTTGCTGTGCCAGAGAATATCTTGATCTTGTTACTACTGTTTTTATTGGCCGCATTCTCCAACCGCTTCGATTGCAAGAACTTCGGCAATATCAGATCGTTCAGAACAGGAACACAAGGCTTTCCATTCACTGGCTCTGTCAGCTCACATTTCTACTACCAAACAGTAAAAAAATTAGAGATAAAAATTTCCGGAACAACCCAACAGTTAAAATTTCAAGAAAAAAGAGGTTGGGAGATAAACACAGAGAAGATGGCCTGAGAGAGCGTACAACGGCGTTGGGAGCAAAAGTTCTTCCGTTGATGAAGGTGGGGTGCGCAAAAGAGCAGCGGGAGAATAGAGAAGAAGCAGAATACGACTTTGGCGCAGGCAATACCAACGACGCCATGCTCACTGGAATTTTCTCTCTAACTCGCTCGCTCTCTCTCTCTCTTTTGGGTGGCTTTTGGGTGTATAGCCGCGTATTTGTATGGCGCCTCTTTTTCTTTGGTGTGTAATGTGTTTTTGGCGTGTGCCTCCTGGAGGATTTCGTTCCGTGGCTTGCGAGAGATCCTCAACAGGTGGCACTTGGCACCTGCCAAACGGTGCCGTTTCCTTTTTGAATCACTTCATTGCTTTTGCTTTTTTCTTTTTTTATTTATTCAAACTAGTAATCCACGCACGTGATTCTTGTGCGCACAGAAGTACGTGATACTCACTTAAAATTTATCCATGAAATAATTTAAATTATTGAGTAAGGTTAAAGTTGTATTAGGTGATTGATGTGTGATGAAAAAACACGTATATTTGTGGGTTTGTGAATTTCATGACCAACACAATTATAACTAGTGTTGCTTAAAAATAAAGTGAAATTCTTTTTGAAAGACAACAAAGTGCCTCCGAGCATCTTGGCGCACAAAAAGCCTGCTCTTCCAAAAAAAAAAATTATTTTGAGAAATTTTGAAAATAATTTTTTGTGTCTCATTTTTCTCTAAAATCTGGTATTTATAAGTTTTAGTTTTGATGAACTTAGACTCATTAAAATTTTTCTATCCTCCTTATATGCTTAACTTATCTTTTAAGCTCCTTAGCCTATTTACTAAGTTAATTAATTTTAAAATTCATTTACTATTTTTAGTCAAATTATCAAAATGCCTTTAAATCTAATTGTAATCATATCAATAATTTTGTTGAATTATCACTTTCAAAGGATAATTTAAAGAATAAACTTAGAATATTGATAAAAACTAGTATCAAAATTACCTTTCTTAAGTTGAATTTCTTCAAATTATCCTTCAAATGATATTTATAATGTTTATGATTGAAATAATTAAAGAATAAACTATAAAAATAAAAATAACTTTCGTTCTAGATACAATATGCATGCATGCATGCATTAGCAATAGTATAGATGAATTAATGGGCCGTCAATAGAGAAAATTCTTGGACTAGTAGCACGCATGGACTATTTCATAATAAATGGCCATAAATTTTTATCCGCCTTTAGATTACCCTTTGTTAACTTGGAAGCATTATTACAATTTAATTTTTGTTGGACCAAAACCCAATCCCTTGAAAGTCAAATCTCAAAAATTGGCATTCAAAGTCGCCGTGGTCCTCACTAGCCCACGCAACTCACACTTCCTTTGACTCTTCCTCCATTTGTTCACGTCATTCTTTTTTCTTTTTAGGATGGGCCCTCGTTTTTCCATTAATCCATTCCATCGTGTGTCTTGTAACAGTGATTGATATGCGTGAATAGAATTATATGAAAAAAAATATTATAAATAAAATACAGGTGGAAGTGAAATAATACTAGTATAATTAATTTTATGTTTGATATGTATTAAAAATAAAAAATAAATGGAATTATCATTCTTTATTTGATTCTATTTTCATGATTGGTATTAATAATAATCTGGTAGAAATGAAATGAAATGAAATGAAATGAAATTTTTTAAATGACAAAATCACTTTTTTAAAAACAATTATTAAAATAAAAATATTTATAAGTATTTTTTTATATATTATTATAAAAAGTTTCTTTGGGGTAAGTTAATAATTATATATTTCAATATCAGTTTTAATGTTATTCGCATTACATTACCAAGTATAGGCATTTTATATCTTATCAATTATGTTATGTATGATTTTATATTTAAAAAAAAAAGTATAAACAAAACCCTTTGAAATTCTCTTTCTATAATTATAATTTTGGCAACTCTCTCATACTTTTTAATAAAATATTATTCAAAAATTATAAAATATTTTATAACTAAAGTAGTTAATTTTTTTGTAATAAGGTAAGAACGACTTTATTGCAATTTTTTATAAGTTTAGTTTGAAAAGTCATTGGTATAATCCACGACTCTTCATTTATTAATTTTATATATATTTTAATAATTGGGAGAGATGTCAGTGTAATTTGTTTTAAAGAATATATAGATTTTTTTATTGGGCATCGACAAGCCAATAATGCTTTTATTTTTTCTTATTATAAAAATTAAAAGATGCATAATTATTCATATATTTTTTATTTATTATTTTTATTTTTAAATAATTTACAATAATTTAATATTTTTATTAATTTTAATAAAAAATATATAATTAAATCAAAACATGCAACAATAAAATAAAAGTTAGAATATAATATCAAATGCTTACAAAGTAAAGTTCTTTTTTTTTTTTCCTTCCTTAAATATAAAAGTACTTGTTTAAATTTTGAAAGGTAATTTCATAAAAGAAAAATATAAGTTTATTGTGGATAGATTAAAAATAACTAAATCTATTCTTTTGAAAACAAGAATTTCTATAAAAATAAAAATTTCATTTCCAAATTATACCAATTATAAATTTAAAAATAAATTTGAAAATACCTATTTCATTTCCAACTCATTTATTCATACCAACCAACCGTACCATTATACTTTAACAATAGATGTTGCTGGCTCAGTCCATGGTGAGGTCCACAGGGCCATGAAAATGCACCCGCATCCAAACCTTTCTTCTCGGAAAGGTAATGGTTGCAGTCCTCTTGTTGCACCGCAACGTCATCTGTTAGGACATGTACTAAGCAATGTTTTTAAAATCGGACCGG
>JACGDI010001665.1:1112268-1129267 GCA_014898725.1 Jacaranda copaia
GTTCTTGACCGATTTTGACCGATTCCCAACTGGTTAATTTTTAACCAATTTTTTGACATGATTTGGACCGGACTAGCCACCGGTTACCGGTTGAACCAGTCGAACCGACCGGTCCGGTCTGATTTTTAAAACCATGGTACTAAGATAATATTGGTTGTATGTTAAAGATGGTACGTATACTACAATGATAATTATAGTATATTAAGCGCATGTCTGTTTTAATTAACTATAGTTGATAAATGTATAATTATTTTTAATTTATTATTTATTTATCTCGATATAGTGCCTTTGATAAGTCATTAATCCTATATAAAGTTGGAATATATATTAAAAGATAAGAGACTTGATATATTTTTCTTGGATTGAATAAAATTCAAAAAAATCAAATTACTTTAATTAGTATGTAAAAAAATTATTAAAATAAATAATAAAATGTTATAATCATAAAATCATATATTTTGTTTTAATTTACTTTTCAGTTAATCTTACCAAACAAACATAAAATTATATTGCTCTATCTTGATAGATTTAAAATATATCAATTTGTCTATATATAATTCATAATCATATTATTCAAAGCAAACTAGCCCTAAAGATTAACCTTAAGTCGAATGTGTAATGGATTTAATGGCATCATCATCACATTTATATATGATATTTGAAGTTTAAAACTCAAAGAAACTTTAGTACGTACACGTGTGTAAAAATTTAAAGGAAAATATAATAAGCACAAACAAAGTACTAGATGGTGTAATATATAGGGCAAATCACATAATTAGTCTCTAAAATTTTACTTTAGAATTACTTTAGTTTTTAATTTTTAAAAATTCATTTTTTAGTCCATAATATTAATATATTGTTTCATTTTAATCCTCAAAACCACTATTTAACAGTATTTGATTGAAAATTGACCAATTTTGACCTTTTTAAGAGCAAAATTGTCAATTTAAGATTTGATGTTCCACTTTAGTTCTTATTTCACTTTTCCTTTTTTTTTTTTTAGAAAAATTTTCATTTTATTCCATATGAAAAAAATAGGCAAAAAACCTCCTTGTGTTTTGAAAATTTTACACACCGCGTCCCGCTCCTGATTTGCTTCTATTTAATCCTAATTTTAACATATAAAAACTGTATTATCCATAATTATTTTATATATTTTTAATTTAATTAATTAATTTTTTTAAAGATATTTTCATATATCTTCTTTCATCCCCTTTAAATTTAAAAACTATTTTTGGGTTTTGTATTTTTGTTTCTTTAATTTATTCTACTTTTTTCAATTTTGTATGTATTGTTTATAAATATACATTATATATACATATTTATAAATATCTAATATTCAAATATGGATATGGTGTTGTAGTGGAGAAATAAATGACATAAAACTTTAGTAAATCCTTTAGTAGTTTTACAGTATAATACATACATATAAAATAAAATATATACATAAATACTATATATTTGTATATATTATATATTTATATATATGTACATATAATATTTATATTTATATATAACATATAAAAAGTAAAAAAAAGTAGAATAAATTAGAGAAATGAAATAACAAAAACTAAAAATAGTTTTTAAATTTAAAGGAGATGAAAGAAGATATGTGAAAATATACTTAAAATAAATAAATTAATTAAATTAAAAATATATGAAATAATTGCAAATCATGAGCGGGGGTCGGTGTGCATAATTTTCAAAACAAGAGGAGGTGTTTTTGCGTTTTTTTTTTAATAATTTTTTGCTCTTTTCCATTTTCATAAGGGGTAAGGTGCAATGTTTCCAAAAAGAAAAAAAAAGAAAAAGTGACATAAAAACTAAAGTGGAACATAAAACTTTAAATTGAGATTAAATTAGAATATGAAACCTTAAATTGATAATTTTGCCTTTTAAAAAGTCAGAATTGATCAATTTTCCAGTCAAATACCATTGTATGGTAGTTTTGAGGACTAAAATGCAATAATATATTGACATTAGGGACTAAAAAATAAAATTTTGAAAATTGAGGATTAAAGTGATTTAGAGTAAAATTTTAGAAATTAATTATATGATTTGCCCATAATATTACCATACAATATCAGCGCCGAAAGGCGTGTGAACAGTGCATCTGGCACGTGTGTTTTTTTAACATTTTTTTTGGTGTGTTTTTTGTTGTGGAACGGCATTGTTTTGGTCAAGGTCCCAAAGATTGCTTTGAAGGTTTGCACTTTGTGCTTTTTGGCTGTTTTGCAGTTTGCTTTTTTTTTTAGTTTAGGTGGTGGGTCCTTGCAATCGGTCAAAAGAAAGTGGTTCTATTTTATGAACTTTTTTCTTTTTCAATTTATCTGTGTGGTTGGGCTCCACCCACATGGCTAGAAGGAAAAGATGGCAAGCATTGGTCTTGGGAAAGCAAGTTTTTGCTTTCCCTTGATTTTCATTTTTTTTATCTACTCCCATTTGCTTTTACAAAATTGTTATAAATTAAAGAATTTATTTTTATTGTGTAAAAATTTTTAATTTTTTTTGAAAACTAAATATTCAAAAGTTTTTTAAAAAATAAATTAAATATTTCTTTTCCAAACATGATAAAAATTATATCGATTTTTGATCTTTTACTCTATTAAGGTATATTAAACACAAAGAAAATCTCGATGAGAATCAATACACTGAACTTGATCAATTCACGAAGGTGTGGCCTTTCTTCACCCTCTGAGCGATTAGATAGCTTTCCTTGCTTCACAAGAAAAGCCCCTCCAAATGGTAAGGCTCCCTCTTCTGGTAATTAAAAAGTCTCATGATCGACTTACCTCCCATGCTGGGGTGTCAATGTGCTATTGTAGAGTCCAAGTTACCATGCAATGGAGGAGCCGAAGGAAGAAATTCAAGAAGTTCAAGATGAGAAATAGGAGTAGGAGAACGAGCTATTGAGTTAGCTATCCCCTGGCTGTATCCAACTTGGGAATGAGAGTGAGGATATTGGAATTGAAGGAAGTCCCTTGAGATTGGGATAGAAGTAAGGGTAAATTAGCTTAAGGATATTCTAAGGAAAGTGCTACCGCTATAGTCAATCATTCCCCTTTGCCCATGCCTTTTAGTAGTTAGCCTAGTGCTATTATATTTCATAATTTTTCTTGTTTGGAAATTTCTTTAGTTGTTAATTTGTTATTTTTTTATTTTTAAAAATTAATTAAGCTGGAAATAAATTTTAAAATTTAAATATATTTTAATTGTCTTGAAATTTTGGAATGATTACTTTAATTTTAAAATGTAAATTAAAAAATTATTTTTAATTTCATTATTTCCAAATATAATTTGAAATTAGTAGAATTTAAAATATAATTTATATCAGAAAAAACTAGTTCATTTAAAACATAATTTAAAATTATATCTAAATATTAATTTGGAAACAAGCATGAAAAATTTAAAATTTCCAAATAGTTATTTTTTCATTATTACAATGAAAACTTTAAAAATAATGAAAAATCATAAATTTATATATTAATTTATAATGAAAAATTATAATTTATAAATTATAAAATTATAAAATTTATTTTCAAATTAACTAATTTTTAGAAATAACAAAAAATTTAACAAGTTAATAACTAAATAAATTTCCAAACATGAAAAATTAATAAGTACAAATTACAAGTTTTCTCATGTTTGGAAAAGAATTATTTAATTTATTTTCTTAAATACTTTTGAATATTTCATAATTAATATCATTTCACAAAGATAAAAAATCAATTCAAATTAAAAATTATTTTACAATTTTATTATTTCTAAGTATAATTTAAAATTATTAGAATTTAAAATATAGTTTAAATTTAGAAATGACTTGTTTAACAAAATATAATTTAAAATAATTTTTTTATTAAATTTTAAATTTTAATAAAATCTCACTTTTGGTCCTATAACTTAGGCCTCATCAATTTGCCCCCCAAAACCCACATGTTAATTAAAATATAATTTAAATTTAGAAATGACTTGGCCAGTATGTATGAATCAAAATTACCAATTTGAAAGAGAGAAAAAAAATTAGAATGTTACTAATGTTTGTTCTACTATATATGATGATAAATATCTTTTTCTGCTACTAATATATATATATATATATATATATGTTTGTGTTGATAGTCCTTTTACTTTTAAATTGTTAAATGCGTATATCAGTCTCCAAATTACATCAATAATATAAGCATGACTAATTATTTTGAATATGAAGGTGCTCTGTTATAAAAATTATTAATAATAAGAAGCAAAAAAATCAAAATAACATTAACAAATTACTCCGTTGACATGCTCTCCAAAACAGTGAGATCATTTGTCAATTGCTTAAAAAGTTTGAAAAAAATTATTTTGTTTAAAAGTTCTGTTTAAACATTCTCTCTTTTTGAAAAAACTACAATGTTTTAGGGCCTGTTCTCCTATGTTTTGGCTATTTTCTAGAAAAAATTTTGGAGGAATGGGTTTTTGGAAAATAATTAAAAAATGTGCCAAGCGTTTTTTGTTGTTTTGGAAAAATATGAAAAATAATTTGAAAATAAGTTGTTTGTTTCTTTATGTTTTGGGGAAAGAAAAATTTTACTATTGATGTCAAATCAATTGCTTTTTTGTTGGGTATCCCAGTTTTTTATTTTTGATATCTTGATAATAAAGGTTATTGGAGCTCAAATGGGTGGTTGCAAAAAAATAAAAAAGGGTTAAGCAATGATTAGTCGGAAGTTCAAAGCGAAGTTTTTTGTTGTCCTTGTGGTGGTGGTGAAGAGATTATGGCTATGGTTGCCATTGGGTAAATAGGTAAAACATGTTTGAAAGAAAGTAACAATTGGGCAAAGGGTTTTGCCGGGAAGAGTGTTGATTAACATTGTTTATAAGGTGTTGTGTTGGGAAAAAGGGACAAGGTTCTGTTCTTGAGATGGATGTAATTATTAAATGAGATTTTGGTTAATAAGGACATCAATGACTCCTTGGTATTATATATGATAACTTATTTTTCCTTTAATATTATTGTATATTTCATTAAGCGAAATTTAGTGAAGTTGGTTTATAGTTGTGCAAGTTAGAAGAGATATGTTGGGGAAAGGGGACAAGGTGCTTTGGGCCAACATCTCATTCTTGTGTTCAAGTTTTAGGCTTACAATTTGATTATTTTGCAGATTGAAGAGATAGTTTTCTATAAAATTGAAGGCTTTATTTGGTTATATTTTGGGCGTTTGTTTGCAAGAACAAGTTTTGAGAATTAGATTGGGGAATGTGCCAAGTATTTATTTTTATTTTGAAAAAACGTGGAAAATAATTTATAAAAGAAATTGTTTGTTGGAATGTTTTATGGGGGATAAAATTTATTGTAGAAGTTAAGTTATTTTTTTTATTAGGTTTATAAAGAGAAATTATTTTTATAACATATGTATATATTTATAGATGGATGACTAGTGTATGTATATATGTATTCATAACAATTGGCACAGGATTGTAAGGAAATGATGTGCAGATAATTTAATTATGAATTTAAATTGAATTGTTCTTTTAAATTAATCTAATTATATTATGTAATATTTGAAAGAAACTATTTATAAATATAATTATAAAATAATCTTATTGTAGTAGAAACTAATAGTTAAATTATTTATTAGGAATTGTTGTATCATATATTTGTTGATATGTGATTACTTAGATCATCCAAACATAAGCTTGCAGGATAAGCAAAGACAATTTAACGGGGATATTATTAACAACTGCTCACAATAAAAGAAAAAAGTATAATCTTTTATATTGCTATTTTTGGGCATAGAATTTTTTGGCTCACCATTTTTAATTTTGTAATTAAACTATTAACAAATGAAGAAAACATTGGACATGAAGGCAACTTAACATTGAACTTGTTTAAATTTCTGTATTATCAAACTTGACAGTTGTTCCTTTACATATTTTTGTTGCGTAATTTTTAGCTTCTTCTATTAAACTAATTACTTCAAGTTTTAGAATTTCAATAGTGTTACTTCATTATTGATAGCTACTTCTACTTTCATGCTATTAGTTTAAAACTTTGTGGTTAATCATATATTCCTAATTTATTTCTTAAGGTTAATTTTTAAGTAATATTTTTCTTTTTTTCCTAAGTGATTTTTTTATATTCTCTTTTATTAATTTTATTTTTGTAGTTGTCCTTAATTTATCAACATTTCTTTTTTATATCTTTGATATATTTGTTTTTATATAAGTAAGTTATATTGAAAAATCATCAAATTAAATAAAATTTTCATTTACTCTATCTTTCTTTTAATTATTTAAGAAATAATGTCAATATAATTTTTTTCATATTAAGAATTTTATATAATCGATGCATTTAAAAATAGACTTTGATTAGATACTGAATTAAATTATTATTCTCTAAAAAAATAAATTATCAAAAATTACATATAATATAAATAGATTTATTTAATTAGTGAAACGGGCACAACACCACGTGTTTCACTAGTATATATATAGTAAATACTATACATTTCTAAAGATTATCTTTAACATTAACATAAATAAAGTATTTATGTTCCAATATTTTTATAGAGTTAAAGGTAGAAAACACATTATGTATACTTCAATATCCTCGCTCTTCTACATCTTATATTCTGTCAAATTAATTCTACTCTCTTACAACATACTAAATAAAAACAAGCATGATGTTGCATTTTTCCCAATAACTAAGTTTGTATAAGTTAATTTTTGCTCTTACATAATTAAGCACAGTAACATATTTTTGAATTAAAATACCATTACTCCATATTTTTGAATTAAAAATGATATCATTTGATATTGATCTTTGTTATTTATAAATAAATGGCCACAATTCTAATTTAATGGTCTGCTAGTTCCTATATTTACCACTCTATAGAATTATATAGATTTTAATCAAGAATTATCATCATCATCATCATCATCACTACTACTATTACTACTACTTGATGCTAAATGGAAATAGAGCTAGGATCCTTTCCTATAATCAGTAGAGTTTCGAGTTTCTTTTTCTTTGGAATACAGTGTAGAGAGTTCTCATTCTCAAACTTTAAATGATTTTTCGTGCCCAATTTTTCTTTGAGGCTTAGTATTCATAGGTTGTTTTCTTTTTTTTTCTTAATTGCACTTCTACCCATTACAGTTTTGATGCTCTTTAGCTAATTGGGTTCATTTTCATTTATTTGATCCATTGGGCTTTTTTTGTCCATTTTACTTTTGTTACCTTTGCGGACTTAATTAGTCAAATCATCAAGCCATCCTATTTTCAATTTGAAAAATTATTTTTTATGTTGAAAATATCAACATAAAAAAGTTGAATTATAATTTTCATCTTGCATTAATTTGTCAAAATAAGGTTATTAATTAATTAAATTTTATTAATCGCATTAAATGCGAGAAAATAGGACTTGTTTCAAATTATGGTCCAAGTATAATCAAACTTCGTGGAAGAAAAGGAGAGAGAAAGAGAGAGGGCGGCAGCAGCAACAGCAACAAGATCAA
The DNA here is from genome assembly GCA_014898725.1 of Jacaranda copaia. Taxonomy (NCBI): domain Eukaryota; kingdom Viridiplantae; phylum Streptophyta; class Magnoliopsida; order Lamiales; family Bignoniaceae; genus Jacaranda; species Jacaranda copaia. Next base: position 1,119,766 of record JACGDI010001665.1, read on the forward strand.
AGAGCAGCACCTGCCATCCTGCTATTCTCTTTTTACCCGATGAGATTGAGTGCATTCTCTTTTAGGGTGAAGAAAGAGTCAGAAACCAGATTACAAACAAAAAGATAATATCAACATCTTCAAACCTCCCTTTGATAGGTGAACATCTTCAAACTTAGCTAGGTTTAGACCTTGGGATTGTACTAGTGAGATGGGAACTCAACTTAAGCTCCATTTACTAAATTAAAAAAGGACACTTTTTGCATAGGCTGCCAAATGGTCCGAATCACATCTCAATCACAGAACAACACCATTAAGAAGTTGTTAGCTACCTTGAGGGCAACTGACATGGAGGCTACCAAGTAGGTGTCCTTGGCTGGAATTCTACAGATGGTTAATCGTCTACTCTATTGTAGAGCCATCCAATTTTTCTTGAAGTCTTGGGGTTTCAACAAATTTTTTAGGCTCCTATCCCTTTGGCAAACATGGCCATCTGTCTCTTTTGCGAAAAGGATAAGCCGAGTACCAAAAAATGGCAAAAATAACATAATTTCTTAGGAGGACTTAGAAAAATTTCTTTGTTCTTAAGGATATCTAGGATGCTTATTAAGAGTTCACGCTTAGCACATAACTTAGAAAATTTCATTGAGATGTTTCATGCTTGGGAGACCCTTTAAGATTGTTAATAAGACTATGATCTCACCAATTCCTCTTGCTTTCTTTAAAGAGCACTTCATTTGACGATCATCTAGATAGACATTGCCGAGTTTTAGGTCTCGAGGGTATCTTTTAACATTCATATGGAGGGGTTTTCTCCGAACGACTTAGAGTTGTGTTTAATTTTTTTTATGTAAAGAGAAAATTTAAAAGCTTGCAATGACTACCTACCTCGGTGTCACGGGTTGCATCTTGAAGAAAAGTGGCGACCATGACTTGAGGAGGCATTAGAGGTGACAAGGTGTTATAGCTAGCGCATTAGGATGGAGATGGCCAATATGCAGAGGCCTTTTTGAAGTGCAGATTGAAAAAATGTTTTACTGGCATATTATATGAGATATGAGGATTCTTCCCACCAAGTTTGAAGTATTCCGTGTTCGTTTAGGCAAAAAACACTAAGGAGGACTGAGAGCGATCTTTTGAGCTTGAGAAGCAAAAGATAAGTTGAGCAGAGTACCTTGGAGTTCAAGTTTTATGGAACTGTTTCAATGGAGTGTTCCTTGAGGTGTTGGTAATATTTCCACAAAGTTTCACTAATACACATTTCCATTTGGGTAGGGAAAGACAAAGATCTTTAGAGTGTGATAGTGTAGTGGCATTATTTTAATTTTAGTTTATTGCAAAGGTAATTTCTATTCCATGGAGAATCGGATGGGACTTGAACTTAGTGAAGTTAATGTAGAATTTAGTAGCAATCCATCAATTCAAATGGTTAGTGATTTGGAGTTCGAGAGAGGGGGTTACAAAATGTATACCTTATCGGCATTTCAATGTTTACTGTGAGCAAAAGAGTTTTTTCTCTAGGCCTATGATATGGGGGACATGCATTTTCGAGGGACGGTAGGCATACAACAGTGAGCATTGATTGGTCCTCCCCATGCTGTAATGTACCAAGTAAGTAACTCGTTGAAGATGATGAGAAACCTTCAATGGCTGGCTCTAAACATCTCACAGAAATGTTTAGAGTCCCTAAATGGGTTGGGAACTGAACGAATGGTTAGAGCTAGGAAGGCTCACGTTGGATCTAGAAAGGATTTCAAGGCAAAAACTTTATTGCTCCACAGGCTATGTAAATTATGGGACAACACTCATAGGCCGATTGAATGATTGAGACATGCACCCTAATATCTTGTGAACTAACTTGCAAAGCATGCGCTATAAGTTCTAGCCTTGTTGCGAGGATCTATTAGCTTAAGACATGTGATTGTGGGGCAACATTACATAGTGGGCAAGTTGAGGCAAGTTGCTAGTGAGTGGGAAATCATGTTCAATGCTCTATGTGAGATTAATATAAGGTGATGGCACATTACATAAACCTTAGACTTACATGTGGCCCTACTCGAGCAAAGCACAAATGAAGGGTGCTATGGTATGACCAAAGTACTCTAAGCAAGTGACAAGTATGAGGATTGCATTGTAGGTGCGCAAATGACCCTCAATGCCGAGAAAGAGCAAGAATGCTCCTTTGCCATCAAGAGATGCACAAAAGGGACCATTGATTGAGAATGTGCATAATGTGTAGTTGGGTACCATTAAGGAAACATGCTCGGCATGACATATGCGAGCCTCTGATGAATATGTACATTTAGAATTGGTGAGTACGCTAGTATTATGAGGCATTTAGATATTTATGCTAGTAACCTACTGGGCTAAAATGAGTTACAGGTCATCATAAAGACTTAAGATAGGCACTAGCAGATTGAAGGTCGGGTAAAACTTGAGATGCCATCATAGATATATGAACATTTTGCTGTAAAGTAGAGTTCTTTCATGATAAAGTGGTATTAGAGCATGAGTTTTTACTGCGTGTGAGAATTTAGGCAGAGAGCAAATTGAGCTGATTGGATGATCAACTTTCTAAAACCTGGATACTATTTAAATAGGGGATTGGCGCACAAACTCTACACAAGCAAGTGGGTTGTGACTTAGAACTTTTTACAGAATCATGCTAATTTGTAGCATAAATTATTTTGGTTGGTTATCTTTAGCTTTAAATGCTTCAATGATCTGTTTATGGATTAGATATGATTTTAGGGATGTTGATCATCGAGTTTTCTATCAATAGGCATCCTATTTTCATGCAGTGGGCTTTGATTGAAGAGACTAAGCTTTTAGTGCAATAGTTTGGATTCGAGAGCACAATTATTAACAGCTATAGCTTGGGCGAAGCTTATAAACCCAAGTTTTTGTGTAAATTCAGTTAGGTGAATTCTAATAACCTGATTGTGGGGTTATGCTCAGTTACATTCAAAGACTACTGCTAGAGTACTAAGTTGTTGATATCGGTGGATTAAGTAAAGTTAAGTAACCAATTTGGTATACATCCGCTATGATTGGGTGAAATGCAGTAGCCTAATTATTTTGTGCTTTTCAATGACTACAATTAAGCTCTATTGGAAACATTGGTAACTTTTGGTTGGCAGTTTATTTATGTTGAGCGCATGGCTATCAAAGATTGCATGAGGTAAGGAACCAATGAGCAAAGTAAGTCATTTTAGACAGGTGAGCTATTGATCATTTTGTGGGAATTTTTCAAAACATAATCAATATTCAATATTCATCTTGACTTCCATGAGAAAAGATGTCAAAGATTTAAGTAGACTAAGTGTACCACATTTGCGAGAATAAGCAATCATGTTGCAAAGGCCTGTAAGTCAGGAAATGATCAAGGCAATAAGGCCGTTTTAGTAGATGGAAAGCCACCTTTGAGTTGAGGAGAAACTTTACTTGGGTAAAAGATGAGCATATTATTGAGACGACATAGAGGCACCACATTACATGGGTGTGCAAAATTGAGTTAATATCTAAGAATTTTTCTTGGACATCATAAGAATGGAGATTTCAAGTTGAGAAGCTTTCAGAAGTCTTAGACACATCATAGCAACTTTATGAGAATTTGAGTTTCCAGGTTAGAGAATGAGTTTCTTGAGTAGAGTTGCATGATCTAGATAGGGAAACATGTTATTAAGTTTGGAATTAAAATTAATTTCAATTATATTCATGATAAGTGGATCCCATTTTGGATGCAGTTGAGTTGAGACTTGTTCAAGCTTAAGTGGGGGAGGCTACCAAGGTATATTAAGTTAAATTCAGCATGTCCTTTGAAGGGATTTTGACACCAAGTTTTGGACACTACGGTCTAGGAATTTCTAAGAGGGGTAACTGAGTATGAAAATTGAGAAGAGTATTAGGCCCTATGAGCATAATTGAGTAGAGTAGCTAGCTTTATTGAGTAGAGTGTTGAGTGGAGCATTAGGCTCCTTATGTAGTCTCAATCAGTAAAGTTAGCTGAGCTAGACAGTCAAGTTCAGGATTGGGCAGAGGCCCCAAATTCAAATTTTAAGTTGGTTAAAAATAGTCACTTAAAGGAGATTGTATTTTGATGAGGATGACAACACCTTCAGTAGGAAAGATTGTGGAGATTGCACATGCACATCCCATTTAATGATTTGAATTTAGTAGAGTTAGCCATGTTAAGGGTCATTTTTTTTGTGATCATCAAGCTATCATGTATGCTTTTTTTGAGTTGTGCTTGAGGGTACCGTTCAGAGGAATGGATCAAGTTATGTGGAGGCATAATTTTTGAGTGATCAAAAATGCTAAGCATTCATTTAGTGCAAAAGTGATTAGAGTTAAGTTTGGGTATCACATATAATTTGAGTCCTTGTGTATTTATTGATGAAGATGTTAATGAATTAAGTGGGGAAGGATGTGATGGGTCGTGTATTAGAGAAGAGTGGTGAACATGACTTGAGGAGGCAGTAGGAGCGACAAAATGTTGTTAGCTAGCACGTTAAGGTGGAGATGGCTCATAAGTATAGACTCTTATGAGGTGTGGATTGTAAAACTATATTAATGGCATATTATATGAGTTGTGAGGATACTTCCTACCAAGTTTGAAGTCATCCCATATTCATTTGGGCACCAAACATTAATGGCAATTGAGAGCAATCTCTTGCGCATGAGAAGTAAAAGATAAGTTGAGCAGAGTACCTTGGAGTTCAAGTTTTATGGAACTATTTTAATGGTGTTGGGAAAGTTTCCACCAAGTTTCACCAGTAAAAAGTTCTGTTTTTGTAGGAAACAATAAAGATCTTTAGAGCGTGGCAGTGTAGTGGCAATATCATAATTCCAGTTTATTGTGAGGGTAATTTTTATTCCATGGAGAATCAGTCAGGAATGGAACTTTGTGGAGTTAACGTAAAAGTTAGAAGCTATCTGACAACTTAAGCGACGAGTGAATTAGAGTTCAAGAAAGGGAGTTACAAACATATGCCTCTTCAACATTTCAACATCTACTATGAGCAAAAGGGGTTTTTTTCATTTCTCCAAGCTTATTATATAGGAGACATGTATGTCTAAGGTGGGCATTGATCGATCTTTCCTGTGTTGTAATAGCACCAAGTGAGCAATTCTTCGAAAGCGATGGGGAGCCTTTAAAGACTAGCCCTAGACATCTCATAAAAGTGTTTAGAGTCCTTAGATAGGTTGGGAACAGAATGATCAGCTTAGAGCTAGGAGAGCCCATGTTGGATTTAGGAGGGTGCTGAGAGGTTGTGAAGTAGGATGATATTACCCTATGGGCTTTAAAAATTATGGGGCAACACTTGTAGGCTAATTGAGTGATTGAGACAAGTACCCTAATATCTTGTGAAGTAATTCGCAAAGCATGCAGTATAGGTTCTAGCCTTGCTGTGGGAGCTACTAGCTTAAAATATGTAGTTGTGGGGCAATGCTACATAGTGGGCAAGTTGAGGTAAGTTGCTAGCAAATAGGAAATCATGTCTAATACTCCATGTGGGACTAATATAAGATGATGGTACATCACATAAATTTTGGACTCATATATGGCCCTACTCAGGCGAAGCATAAACAAAGGGCACTATAGCATAACTTAAGTGCCCCAAGTGAATGACAAGCACAAAGATTGCGTTGTGGGTGCATGAGCGACCCTTAATATTAAGATAGAGCAAGAATGCTCCTTTGCCATCAAGAGATACACAAAAGAGACCTAAGATTGAAAATGTACATATTAGCTAGTGGAGATCATTTAGGAAACATGCTCAGTGTGATGGATGTGAGCCTTCATTGAATATGGGCATTCAAAATAGACAAGTACGCTAGTACTATGAGGCATTTGGATATTTATGCTAGTAAGCTATTATGTTGAAATAAGTTATGGGTCATCATAAAGATTCAAGATAGGCATTTGTAGATCAAAGGTTGGGTAAAATCGAAGATGCCATCATAGACAGATAAACATTCTACTGCAAGATAGAGTCTACTATCAGGGTATCTTTTAACATTTGCATGAAGGAGTTCTCTCCAAAGGACTTAGAGTTGTGTTTAATTTTTTCTATGTAAAGAGAAAATTTAAGAGCTTGTAATGGCTACCCACATTGGGCAAGCAACAGGGATATCCCAACATTTGTCATCTAGAATGGCTAGGTGCTAGGAGTCTGAGATGCTTGGTACCCGCTAGGTGTTTGGATACTATGCTTCATCAAATATTTATTGTACTATTTTTTTGGAGGGATAAAGTTATTCAAGTGTCGATTAGTGACACATGTAATTCCTCATTTTGGGCAACTTAGAAAATATTGATAAGGTAAAGCTTCGTACTTCAAGAGTTTCTTAGAATGTTTAGTGTGAAATCTCATCTATGCAAATGACTCGGATAATTTTTTTGCTTAAGACCACTTTACATTTTTCTTCAACATAAGTAGTTGCTTAGCTTAACGTTTGGTTTTGCTTTTCTTTCTTGAGGGCAAGTGTTGGTTAGACACTTTTCTGCATTCTAATGTTGTTGAGGTTCATTCATTTCTTCCTAAAAGAATCTCTTCTAATGCACTTTGTGTATACATATAGTCAATAAGCTGACTTCTAAGTGTGTGTATTTTCTTGATGTTTGATTAAGGCGTAGTGAAGATATGTGAGTTGGGTGTTGAACACTTTCTTCTAGGGTTTTAACGCAACCCCTTATAGGGGTTTCATCACAGTTGTGTAAAATGGCGTGTGAGCATAAATTTGAGCCTTATTGAATAGGTTTTACCAAGATTCTTAGTCATTTTAATCAAATTCAATTATGTATCTCACTAGTGAGGCCTTGATGTGAGCATCAAATGGTATAATGGTTTCTTATCACGAGCTGGTTTCAACGCTGTTATCAAGTCTCGTGATAAAGTTTGAATACTAGCCTCATTCATGAGGTCTTATCTTTTATGATAAGTATCGTAATGATATTTGACATGTTGCCCACACAGAGGGGCTTAATATTTGATCTCATGGTCTAGTTTCAAACCTCATATAAGACCCATAATAGGCTTATGCGTGACAAACACATACTCATGTGGTAGCAATAGTGGGTTTACACTAAATTAATTCAAGTATAGGTGTAATTTATTCAAAGGTTAGTACAATCACTTATTTTTAGAGAGGAGTTATAATAGGCTTACGCGCAACAACCACATATTCCTGGAGCAGCTGAATAATAAGTTTATGCCAAATTCATTCATGAGAGAAGTGCTGCTACTTACTTTCAAGCAAGATTTATGATGGGCTTATATGCAACTACAACTAGGGATGGTAATAGGTCCGAGTAATTCAGGGTCCAGATATTCAGGACCCGGTCAGATCTAGGGCAGGTTACGAGTTTAATTAAACCTTACCCGGACTCACTCCATATATATTAGTTTATTAAGTAAAATACTAAAATTATATAGATAAAGATAACTTTGTCTAGCTAAGGCTCTAGCCACTCCACCCTACTCATTTTCTTTCAATTTTTCTCCTCTATTCTTCCCTCAGTTTGCCTATTTTCTTCTCAATTCTCTCTTTCTTTCTTTATTTTCTCTCTGGCAAGGCAGTTAATAGACTTTCTTTGGTTCAGTGGTTCTTATTCAAGAATCTACGCAATCTTCCCATTCTAGTTATCTTTGGTAAGATTCCATTTGAATCCCATTTATTTTTCTTCACTCTATTTTTTGCCATCTTATTGGTAATTGCTTTCAATATTTTTGGTTCTTGAAGTAAGAATGCATTTCATATAATAGAACTTAGTCAAAATAAAGTAGATCTAGCTGCCTGAGTAATTTTTAAAGTTGTAATTTGAGCAATTTATTTGTGGTAATTTAGATTTGACTATGGTTGGATGTTATTGATTTCTATTTCAGGCTTACTGTCAATTAGTTTCCAATCAAACATGTAATTGTTATGCCATTGTCCTTGCTCCAACTTATGAAAATTCTTGAAACCCCTTTCTAAAAGTTCAGATCTTTATTAGCATTTTTTATTAGTTCTCTTGGATTTCAGAAGGTTATTTGAAGATTGAAGGTATTGTGTGAGGTTTATTCTCAATGACTTTTTGTCTGTTGAAAATGATTCACCCAAAAGCAAAAAAAAAAAAAAAAGGTAGTCTATTATTTCTATGTTAGATTAATGGTTAGTCTCAGATAGTAAGATTTTATATAGAAGTAAGTTACTCAGATTTTACAGAAGTTATTTTACTCAAATTTTGTATTGATTTGAAATAGATTCATTGAGATGGATTAGAATTCTTGTTTGATTTGCTGACAGTATACAATTGGATGGTACATAGTATAGGACATCTTGCCACTTACAAAATTTACTTGAGTCTTTAGGTTTAAAAAGCTAATAGGCTGATGTTAAGACTTAAGAGTAAAAAAGAGAAACTCTAGACTATTTTGACTGTTGGGGTAACTTCAAGCTGCAATTATTTAGGTTGTTAGTATTATGAACTTTAAATTTCTCATCAAGTACTTCTCTTACTTTCATATTTTTATCTAACAATCATATTTAACTACTAGTTAAGTAATACTTTTTCTTTCTTTTTTTTAATGTTATAGATGGAATCTGAAGAAGGAAATAATTCTCAACCATCTATAAGTATTTGAGAGAGTAGTGTGGCATTGAAAATAGCCTCTGAGGACAATAATGCAGATAATAGCATGCAAAATGAGGATATTTCTGAAGATAATAGTAAGAGGAAACGAACATCCGAGGCATGGAACCACTTCAAAAGATTAAATGTTGACAACATCCAATATGCTGAGTGTAACTATTGCAAGGTTCACCTTAAAGCTCCACCAGATTATGGAACCGCACATTTGATGAAACATTATGATAGGGCTTGTAAAAGGTGACCAAGAAAAATGGATATTCGTCAAAGTTTCCTTATAGCAAGCAAGAAAAGTGTGGGAAGCCAGGAACTTGTGACACATATTTTCAATCAAGAAGACTCAAGGCATGAGCTTGCAATGATGGTTATGTTACATGATTATCCACTTACTATAGTTGAGCATCTTGGGTTTCGAAGATTTGTTGCTAGTCTCCGACCATGCTTTAATGTGATCTCAAGAAATACTCTCAAAAATGATATTCTCAAGATTTACAATGTTGAGAAAGCTAAGTGTTATCAATTCCTAGACAAGCTTAAGTGCCAAGTTGTTATCACAATTGACATGTGGACTTTGAGCAACAACGAAAGAGGTTTCATGGCTATTACTGCACATTATATTGATGACTCTTGGATTTTACAAAATTGCATTTTGAGGTATGCCTAACTTTAAATTGTTTCATTTTTATTTTATATACTAAAAAATGTACTTATTACATTATATTATTTTGTAGGTTCATATATGTTCCAGCTCCACAAGCAGCTGAATTGTTGTCTGATTTTCTTGTTGAATTACTAATTGATATGGGATAGCCCAACAGGCCCAATAGGCCCTTTTACAAATGAGATAGCCCACGAGGCCCAACGTGATACGGTATAATCTAGTAGGCC
>JACGDI010001665.1:1129367-1141961 GCA_014898725.1 Jacaranda copaia
GCACCTCGGCTAGTTTACGTTTGCTCTTGGTTGCAGATCTCAAGCCCAATACAATTCAAATCCACCGAAGTTTCAGACTGATACGCTCCTTGCAGCATCACTAATGAATTGGAATATTGATCGAAAATTGTCATCAATCATAGTAGATAATTACACAACCAATGATGCAATGCTTCATCATCTCTTGAACAAGCTTCTAAAGAAAGATATGTTATTGGTTGAAAAGGTACTTCATATGCGATGTTGTGCTCATATTTTGAATTTGATTGTGAAAGATGGTTTGAAATTATTAGTGATGCAATTGAGATGATACGTAATAGTATCATATATTGGACTGCTTCACCTGCTAGAGTAGAAAATTTGAGGAAGCTGCTCATCAGTTGCATATTGGTTGTAGTAAGAAATTATCTCTAGATTGTAAAACTTATTAGAACTTAACTTTTTTGATGCTAGAAATTGCTATAGCATATAAAGATGTGTTTCCATGAGTTTATTATCGAGGGAAGCACTACAAAAGCTTACCAACTGAAAAAAACTGGGAGAATGCAATTAAAATTTATGGGAAGTTAAAAATCTTTTATCAAGTGACAGAGATGTTTTCTGGTACTCTCTATCCCATTTCTAACTTTTATTTTCCAAACGTTTGTGATATTAAATTAAAATTACATGAGTGGGTGAAGAGTCCAAATGTCATGATTCAGGATATGGCTAAAAAAATATTGGAAAAATATTCAAAGTATTGGGATACTTGTCATATTATGATGGGTGTTGCTGCTATTTTGGATCTTAGTTACAAAATGAAGTTGGTTGAATTTTGCTTCCCATTAATTTTATAGTGATAGATCACAACATAAAATTGATGAAGTTCGTCAAAATTGTTATGATCTATTGAGTGAATATTGATCTAGAATTACAACATCAAATGATAACTCGAATGTTGGTCTTGGAAGCTTTGGAAATACAATGTCATCTTGTGTTTCTAGTGTTAATGATCCATTTGAGAGTGACCCTTTAGAGATTTATGACCAATATGTGGCTTCAAGTTCAAATCCTACTACTAAAGTATCTATGACATCGAAATTGGATATGTACTTAGAGGAAAGTGTCTTGCTAAGAACTCCAAATTTTGATGTGTTAAGTTGGTGGAAGACAAATGGAGTGAAATATCCTCATTTACAAAAGATGGCAAGAGATATTTTAGCTATTTTGATTTCAATAGTTGCATCTGAGTCTGCATTTAATAGTTGTAGAAGATTGGTCAACCCTTATCATACTAAGCTTCATCCCTCTACTTTGGAGGTATTAATGTGCGGTCGTTGATGGTTATAGAATGAGGTAAATGGTAAGTGAAATTTCAATAATACTTGATCATTTTACATACATTTAGCAATTAACATAATTTATATATTTTATTGGTTTATTGTTTAGGTACTTGTTCTACTATTGGAGGATTAAAGACATGTCCAACAATGCTTGATGAGGAAGAAGATCAAGGAGATGATAGTGAGACCACATAGCTAATTGTTTGGTGGTTAATTTGATTGAAGGAATTTGTGTCATGTGATTGACTTAAATAGGATGTTTTAAACAATGCTTAATGTCAACTATTTGGAGAATTTAAATAGGATGTTTTATTTTGTGTTATTTGACGTACTCATTGAAAGTAATATAATTGTAGTTTGAAATTTATTGTAAATTATTGTGAGTTCATTGAAGAAAAAAATGAGAGTAACTCATGAGAGATTTTGGTCAAGTGGAATTTAAGAATTTTGGACTCAAAGGGAAGTACTAAATGCACAAAATTGAGAACATGAAATTAAACTTTCAAGACTCTGTTAAAAGTAGAAACTTTGCACACACAAAAAATAAATCTCGAGTTGGGCGGGTCCAACCCGCCAGGTTTGAGTCCAAAGAGAAGACAAGGTGGGGCGGGATGGGGTGGGGTAGGGCTTGGGTCTCTCAAATGCCATGCGAGGTAGGTCTCGAGTCCTACTAGACCCACCTCGTTACCATCCCTAACTACAACATAACTCCAGACAGACTATATAATGGGTTTATGCTAAAATGAATCAAAGGTGCTACCATTTTTCTCTATAAATAGTGCCAAGGAGGATTTATGATGAGCATATGTGCACCATATACCTTTGAAGAGATTGTATAATAGGTTTATGTAAAAACAAAAAATGACAAGTGTGCTCTGGTGAGCTTTATTATGTTTGGTGCTATCTTGTATAAATCATGGTTAATTTAAGGAGCATTCATAACCATGGAGAACAGTAACCAAATTTTATTAGAATGAGAAAAATAATAATAAGATAGGCATTTTTCATTCTCAAGGAGAGTCTGATACTTCAAATAATTTAATTACTAAACAATATGTAGTCATATCTAACTTAAAATCAAAATTCTATAAAATAAAAGTACTATGGCAAGCAAGATGAGATTTTTTAGCCATCATGCATAAAACTTCCTTAAGTTGGATATATTCCAAGTTTTGGAAACTTCTCTTCTTTCCATCGTTTGCAGTTTGTATGCATTTGGGTTAACAATCTCCATTATCTTATAAGGATATTACCATTTGGTTTAGCTTGCCAAGAGGTCTATGTGGATGTATGTCACTTTCCTTTTTTCATAGATTAGGTCAAAGTTAGTTCTCAACTCTCGTGACTAAGTTGAATGGTGATGCTTCGATGGACGTTTGAGGCGTAGTTCGTTATGGCCATACTATGAAAGGAAATTCATCCAACCATGCTTCTTTGGCGTCTCCAAGCCATTCTTGAGGTATTAGACGATGGTCTTGTTCATGATATTAGTCTATGCATTAGCTTTTGGGTTGGCGAAAGATATAAAGTACTGTTTAATAGAGAGTTCCTAACACCATCCTCCAAGTTTAGCTTTAGTGAATTGAGTTCCATTATTAAATACCAGTGCTAGTGGAATCCCAAGTAACATAATATATTTATCCAAGGGAATCTTATCACTTTTTTTTAAAGGTTTTGCACTAGCAATTCTACTTTAACTGACTCAAAAAAATAGCTAATTGTAGTAAGGAGAAACTTATTTTGACCGGTAGCTTAGGAAAAAAATCCCACGATGTCCTTTCCTTTGCATGAAAGGGCAAAGTGTTGAGTTGGTGATTCATGAGGGCATGTTCTTGACAAGGTTGAAACTTTTTACCAATGCTTAGGAATCTTTTTATATGAGCTAATAGAAATATCCTTGCTGAAGAGTTTTTGAGGCCAAAGATCTTACTCCAGAATTGTTCCAGCAAAGGCTTTCATATACTTTTCTCATCATGTACTCAGCCCTCTTGGCGAAAGATATTTTAGATATGGTTGTGAGAAGCCATGTTTGTGTAAATCTCCATTTAATCGCACAAATTTGATTATCATATCTTCACTTGGTTGAACCTTCTTTATGGCACTAGGGAAGTCACTATTCTGTATGTATCTTATGATAAAAATCATTTATATAATGGTAACATCCCCTATGTCCATTAAACTAAGAAGTGGATAGGGCGCACCTTTAGAAAGTTTTTAATTTGGAGCTTTCGGAGTCCAAAAAGTAAGTGATGGCTCTTCACTGCCATTAATGTGCTGGCAATCTTAGCTAGCAGATTAGTGCATGCATTTTCTTCGTATACTATCTAAGTGCGGGTAAGCTCTCAAACATTTAGCTGATTGCTTTTACTCAATGAAGGTATTTGACCATGTTATCATCTTTAGCCTCAAAGCTCCTAGTACCTTGGTTTACCACCAATTGAGAGTAGCTATGGGCTTGCAGATGTTGGGCTTCAATTGCATAGACCACATAGATAAACTTCAATTTGGTGATCATTACCTCGTATTCAATTTTTTTGCTAAAGACATAGAAAGTGAACCTCATAGCATACTCAAGCTTTTTTTCCCTTGGGTCTCTCAAGGACTATTCATCTTCATTGCTAGATCTAATAGAGAATCTATTTACTTGAAGAGTCCAGGTTAGAAGGAAGCTTTTGTGTCATCTCCTATACCTTCCATAAAAGATTAACTATAACTTGTGGCTTGATTATGGGTCAAGGACAATATTTGATCCCATATTGACTTAACTCAACCACCTATTTGATCAATCTTTTAGAAGCCTTCGGACTGCTAAGTATCCTCTTTGGTAAGTATTTGGTGAGCTTAAAAGTAAGTGTGGAGTTTTTGCATAATAGTCACTACCACTAAAACTAGTTTCACCATAGGAAAGAACTTTACTTATGGACTTTTCAAGAGGTGGCTGACATTGGTGCTCTCTTTCTTGCTCCGCACCAAAGAAGTATTGGCTACAACTTTGGTGGCGACTATATATAGGTGCAATGTTTTGCCAATCCTTGGCTTTCATAATATACTTTTTGTTGTTGAAAGGTCATATCACACTCTTTGGTTCACTTGAGGCCCTGACTCCTATTAGGATTTTAAAGAAAGCAATCCTTTCTTTGTAGAATAGGAGATGAAATAATAGAAAGTAGCTAGTCATCCAACTAGAATTTGTACTTTTTTAATGTTACATGCAGATAGTATGTAGAGCACCACCTTGATCTTATCAAAGTTAGCTTCAATCCCATGCCTTAACACCATGTATTCTAAGAATTTTCTTCCATGTACACTTAATACACATTTTAGTAGACTAAGATATAGATTATATTTTCTTAGGATGTTGAGACACACTTTAAGGTCACAAAGATGATGTCATTTCTCATGACTCTTAACTGGTATGTCATTGATTTACACCTTGATGTTTTTCTAGGTCATATATTTAAACTTGTGGCTTACCAATCTTTGGTATATGGTACCTGCCTTTTTGAGTTTGAAACACATTACGTTGTAGCAATACACACAATGAGCTATTATGAAGCTTATCTTTTCTTGATCTTTTGAGGCCAGGTAGATCTAGTTTTACCCTTAATGTGTATCAAGGAAGCTCATGATCTTGCATTACACGGTTGAGTCCACCAACTTGTCTATTTGTAAAAGTAAGAAAAGGTCCTTCAACAATTCCTTATTTAGATTAGTAAAATTGATTCACATCCTTTATTTCTCATTAGATTTGGGTACCAACACCATGTTGGCTAGCCATTTAGGATATTGAACTGGTCGGATTTACTTTGCCTCTAGAGCTTTCTACATCCTATTCGATTATCTAGTTTTGTTCTATTCTAAAGTTTTTTCTCTTCTATTTCACTAATCATGTATTTGGATCCTCCTTGCAGATGTATAATAACACCAAAGATGATTCCTCGCAAGTTCTTCACACTCCATGCAAACATGTTGCGGTTATTTCTTAGAAGTATATCAAATCCTTTTTGAAATATAGGTTTATGAGGTCTCCAATCCTACTAGTTTTCTAAGGATTGCTTAGGAACATTTCCATAGCTCCTTTTTGGCTTTGAAATCCAGATTTTCAACCTTTCTTTTCTAGCTATTGGATTTAATTGAGTGAAGTCTCTGGTGTCTATGCACCAGTTTGTTGCTGGTGATGGAGACATATGCAGTCAATCATTCTTCATTTCCTCACACTAGGAAATCATAACAACATTAGGCATTTGAGCTAAGGATCTCATCTGTACACTCTAATTATTTTTTCTTATTTATTTAGAGTTCTCACACACGATGTTAAGATGATGTTGTGTGGAAAGGAAATAGAGCTAGTATCTTTTCTAGTTGTTAGAAGAATTTTGAATTCATGCCCAATTTCTTTTTTGAGATTAGATTTTTAGTTTTGTTTCTTATAAGGTTTTATCCTATTAAGGTCTTGATACCTTTCTTGGAGGCTTAATTAAGTGGGCTTTGACTTTTTTTTTAATCAATTTTATTCATTTGATCCATTGCCATCATCATCATCATTTTATGTGATGCTGCTTGAAATAAAGCTATAGTTCTTTTTGGAATCCAGTAAAGCTTAGAATTCTTTTTCTCTAGCATATAATGTAGAAAGTTCTTAGTTCTCAATTGTTGCAAATGAATTCATTTGACTTTAGGGCTTGCAAAGCTTAGAATTCTTTTTCTCTAGAATGCAGTAGAATATAAAGTTCTTAGTTCTCGATTGTTGCAAATTATTTTATTTGACTTTAGGGCTTAATATTTATAGTTGTCTTTTCTTAGTGGGCTTTGGCTCACTAGGGTCTAGATGCCCATTTGAAAGACTTAGTTAGTTCAGCTCATTGACCTTCTTATTCATTTATTATTTACTTGATTAGACCTTCTCAGTTTAGTTTTACCTTTTTATATACCTTAAGGGACTTAATGTTTCATGTCTCGGGCCCTTTATTTTTAATTTGAAAAGTTAATTTTCATGTTGAAAATATAATATAATTTTCAATTATAAATTTTTACCTTACTACAATTTAATTTGAAATAAATTTTTATAAGATGATCAATGAATTTTATTATTTGCATTCTAAGAATGGATTGTTTGGAAGTAGGACACAATTCAAGGTAGAGTTTAAGCTGTGTTGAAGTTTATAGAAGAATGAGCGATGATGGGATGCTGTTGCTAAGGATCTGTCAGTTGCCTTAAGGACAATCATCATGGTGATAATTAGGTGGGTGCTTAGGATAGGCACTCGAGATAATGGTGAATGTGAGTTAATATCTCATGGGGACTTAGGAAAATTTCATGGGACAAAGATTTATGCTTAAGAAGCTATTCAAGATGTTTATTAGGAGTTTGTGCTATGTGAATAACTTAAAAATTGTTTACTTTGATGTTTTATCTTGGGAGATCCTTCGAGTTTATCAGTAGAGATCATAGTTTTGGCAACCACTTTTACCTTACTTAGAGAGTGCTTCATTTATCATATGTCTGGATAGGTCTTACTGAGCCCTGGGTTTGGAAGTTACTTTTCAATATCTATGTGGGTTGGTTTTCTTCGAAGGACTTAGAGTCATGCTAACTTCAATTCATGTAAGTAATTAGCTTAAAATCTTATGGTAACCCTAAATTTGGTCAAATGTAAGTGTGTGAATTTACATGTTGCTAGTCACGTTGCTTTGCATTCTGCATTGGATAGATTATTTCATGGAACTTTTCATCTCGAAGATCCTTTAGGATAACTAGTAGAATTTTGTGTTCTTTGAAGTACTTGGATATTTTTGAAGCTTGTGAGATTGTAGTTGTGGCTAGGATAATTTCTCAAGATAATTTTTTATCTTTTGCTCTGGGTAACCGCAAAGTTGGCATCTCAACTATGGGCACCCAATAAGATAAACTTTATTTACATCAATAGGGGTTTTCTTCTCTTAATGTTATTGCATTTTCTAAGTTGAGGAACTCTTATTTAGTGTTAGTGATTCTTTCTTGTGTTTTCACTTTAAAGGAGTTAAATCTTAAGAGACATTATATTGTTCCCTTTTGTAAGTCAGAGTTTGTAGGCCACATTGGTGGATTTAGCTCTTTTGTTATGGTGTCTTACTTTTGTGAATCAGCTTGCTTCTCTCATGGAGGTTTATATTCCAAGGATTGCTTAGGAGTTTTTTCAAAGCTAAGTTATTTTGAAAGCCCCTTGGGGTCTCTTGTGGAAGCATTTCTTTATGATCCCCTTGGAATGTGTTGTTGTATCATATTATTTTTTGTGATCTTTGGAGGTCTTATCATGAAGATATCTATTCACACACTTAAGGTTTTTTCGTTAAGAGCACTTATAATCTTGCTATTGGGAGTGTCTTTTGGCAAGCCTCTTTGAAAGGTCTTACAATAGTTGTGGTTTTTGCAAGTCCACTTGTTTTTCTCTTAGATGGCTAAGAACAAGCTAGACATAAGATGATATTTACATACACCAGTCCACTTGAGTATTATTATATTCTTGTTGACTAACTTATTTGGAAGACTTATCTTTCTTGATTTTTCTTGCTTTTATAATGTCATTTACACATTACTTTCTGCTTGCTCTCTTTATTTTTTCTTTTGCAGTGGTCACCTACCTTAGGCAAGTGCCAAGTATCCTCTGGGCATCACACTATCAGATGCTTGGATGCTATGTCTTTGAAAGTAGGCACTCGACAACTAAGCACCTAGCTTGATCTTTAGGTGTTGGTGCACTTACGTTAGTTCTTCAAGTGCTTGGGGTCTGCTAAGTGCCCTATTGGTAGATTTTGTCAGATAGTCACAATATTTATTTTCTCAGTGATTGTAGTAATTTGAGTGCCAACTAATGGAAAGCATAGCTTTTGCTCTTGGGTAAGTTGGAAAAAATTATTTAAGTGAGGCTTTGTACTTTGGGAGTTACTTAGAATATCCAGTGGTAGTTCACATCTATGTGAATAACTTATAGAATTTCTTTGTTTGAGACTACTTTGCATTTTTTGCTTTCACATATAAAAAGTAGTTAGCCTTATTTTTAGCTTTGCTTTCTCTTTATGAGATTAAATCTTGGCCAGACACTTTTTCAAGATTTCTTTGAAGTTATTTGAAACTTTCTCCCTTTTACTTAAGGGAATTTTTTCTATTAATTATATTTATACATTTAGTCAACTACATGACTTTCAAGTGTTGGTGTGTTCTTGATGTTTGATTGTTGTGCAGTGGGGGCATGTGAGCGGCGTGTTTAACTATTTCTTATTCAGCTTTATTGTGAGTCCTCTTGGGCGGTTTTACAAAAATTGTATCATTCGACATGCAAGCACAAATGTGAGCCTCATTTAGGAGGTTATACCATAATGCTTTCTCGTTTGAATCAAATTGCCCTACAAGCCTCAATAGAGTAGTCTTAACACAAACATTTAGTACTGTAATTGCATTTAGCTGCAAGCCTCATTCATAAAGCCTTAATGCTGATGTGATGAGTTGAGAGGTTCTGTAGTAGGCTTTTGTGGTGAGATCATGTAACCTTTGGAATAGCCCTATAGTAGGCTTACACATGGCGACCCCATACCTTTGGGAAAGCCATATAGTAAGTTTATACCAAGATGATTTTATTAAGGGTGATGCAGATGAAAGCTGCATATAGAGAAAAAGGGGGTTGTGCTACTGGTAAATCGATCAGAGAGGTCGAGTACTTAGGATTGTGTATAACTTGGGGCTTGAGATCTGCAACCACAACACACGTTAAACTAGCTGAGGTGCCTCCAGCTAAAGCACTCTGATGCTCAAGTTAGTTTTGGTCGAGATGAAGAGATCGAATAAAATATAGAGAATGTAAAGCTTATAGTGTATGGGGTATTACCTTGAGCATGGTTGAGCCTGGAGTATTTATAGCTTTCTGTAGGTGTGATTTGACCTTAGTACCCTTATCAGGTGTATTGACTTTTGTCCTTGCCAGGGGGTCAGGGGTCATTCCATATCTAGATCTTAACATTGTGCCAGGTGGCTAAATCTCTTATTTTCTTAGATAAACAGTGTCAGTGGAGATGCGTCTTTGCCAAAGTTGTTGGTAGGGTTGTTAGAGTTGTTAGAGTTGGTGGCAGTGGTTGTACCGACTGTCACATGTCATTAATGCGGGGGCATACAGCCTATCAGACTGTTAAACATAGCAGGAATCTTAGTCAATATTGGAGTGAATCTTGAGGTCGATACATGTCAACCAGACTCCAATATTTGGACTTCTAGAGTGGTCCTGAGGTTGATACATCGCAGATCCTACCAAGTGAGGTCGATACCGGCTGATCAAATAGACTTACCGTTGGGCCTCCTGGGCTGTCTTATTTGATGTTGGGCTTATTGGGCCCACTGGGTTATCTTATATCATGAGTCCCCCCAACTCACGGTCTTGATCGAGCTTGTCGATGAAAAAGAGCAGGGAGTTTACATTCAACAATAGTAAGCACTATGCTTGACTCAAATTCTTAAATTCTCAACTCGGGTTTTTAAATTGCCGACCTAGGTTTTTGAACTATTGACTAGGGTTTGAGGTGGTTTCTTTGCATTTAGTATGGCTATTAGTGCACAGAATACGAAGCGTACTGGGATAGGCTATTATCATAGCAGTTACATGGATTTTCGCATGCGAATGCCTATAAATAGGGGATAACTGACTTAATTTACACTTTTGCTATCTGAACTTCTGGTTGAATCGCCATCTTTGAAGCCCTTCAAGTTCTGCGCTTTGCCTTTATGAAATTTTCACTGTAAGTGTCTTTACTATTCTTGTTCTTTTCTACCTTTCCTTTGTAGAAGCATGTCTACTAGCCTCGATTCTGATAGCACTAGGTTAGAAAATATGGCCCGTGGGGGAGAAAAAGGGAGATTAGGGCAAAAGCTCTAGCTCGAGTAGTAGCAGTAGTTCGAGCAAGGTTAGGGTAGTATCGAAGGGGGGGCTAGTCCTACTGATATGCCTGCAAGTCGGGGTCGATTATTTATCCCTGACTATTATATTGAAATAACCTCCAAGATAACCACTGGGGATTTAGTCCGTATTAGAGCAGTATATCATATCGCTGATGAGTATGAGCTAGTAGCGCTAGGGACCTGAGGTAGAATGCACGACCTCCCTGGGGATTTATAACTGTATTTGAGGAGGGGTTGAAATGTGGCCTCAGGTTCCTGCTCGCCCAGCCCATAGTTGACCTCTTCCTGGGACTAGGGGTCTACATCACTCAACTACTTCCCAACTATTTTGCCACACTGTATAGTTTTGCTGTGTTGATGTACCTCTACGACCAGCCCACCACTTTTGCCAATTTTTCCAACTTCTTCCACCTTCCCATGTCTTGGAAGTCAAGCAATAGCAAAGAGTCTGGTTTCTATTACCTGACTGCTCGACCTCGATAAAAATATTTGATATCTCCTACCTTTTCCACGAGTAGGAGTGGAAAAAATACTATTTTTATATCCAAGGGCCAGGGGTGCTTACTATTCCGAGGAGTTGGTGGAGAGAGCCTATACAGATGCTCGATAACCAAACACCTAGTTGGCCCAACACCTTTATTCGGGATTTGATCAGGTTTGGGTAAATAGAGACCTCCGTACTGACTGAGGAGAGGTGTTTGGTTCTAGCTGGTCTGTCACCTACCTAACTCGACCTGCCTGTGAGCGATCGATTAGGTAGAAATTTTTTGATGACTGTTTCCAGTGCATGCTATCTTTCTACTCGAATTTGATATTTATTTTAAATTATTTACCCATGCAGATCAAAATGACATCATGGTCTGTAGCCGTAATGAATTCTAAGTTCGAGCTCTAAAGACAGAGGCGTGTCGACAAGCTGCTACCACTACTCGATGAGGAGGTACTACTGAGCAGGTGGGCTCGATGAGGTCAACATCTATTCTGCCTCTACCATAAATCGAAGTAGTTCTTGAGACCTAATCCACTCGTCGAGAGGAGCCCAAGCAGAGTAGCCCCGTGGGTCGGGGCAAGAGACACCTAGTTGAACAAGGAGGTCCTACTCTGAAGAAGGCTATCGGGGGAAAAGAGAAACAAAAAGTGGTGATAGGTTAGGACCTATTTGGAAAGCTTGGTAATGGCCCAATGTTTTGGCTCCCTTGGCTATCTTTTCCAAGATTTGCCACTGACCGAGACCAGGAGTGATACTGCAAAATGCTGTGAGTATAGGAGAGTGAGGGTTGGATATTGTTCTGGGCCTAAGATCTATAACCAAAATACATGTTAAACTAGCCGAGGTGCCCCCAGCTCAGGTACTCCGACGCCCAAGTTAGTTCTGGTCAAGAAAATATAGAGAATGTAAGGTGTATAATGTAAGTAGCATTACCTTGAGTGTGGTTGGGCCTGCAGTATTTATACCTTTATGTGGGTGTGATTTTACCCAAGTACCCTTTCAGGTGTACTAGCTTTTTCCCATGCCAGGGGGTTGAAAGTTATTCCATGTCTAAATTTTGGTACTATGCCAGGTGGCTTAATCTCTTATTTTCCCAGACAATCATGCCAGCAGGGGCACGTGTCTGCCAAAGTTGTTGGCAGGGTTGTTAGAGTTGTTGGTAGCAGTTACACTGACAGCCACATGTCATCAGAGTGGGCTCGACACGTCAAATCAATATGTCCAGTAGGGATTTGAGTGAACATTAGAGATCGATCAATATCGACCAGACCCAATGCTCGAATTAGTAGAGTAGTCTTTGGGTCGATATGGGTCGTCCATAGATACTCCCAAGTAAGGTTGATACTGGTCGACCAAACAGATTCCATCTTTGAGCCTTGTGGGCTGTCTTGTATGATGTTGGGCCTGTTGGGCTTATTAGGCTATCCCATATTATGAGTCCCCCCAACTCCTGTTTATGATTGAGGTTGTCGATGAAAAGGGATAGGGAGTTTACATTCAAGCATAGCAAGTAATACATTCAACCAGGATTTCTAAGCTTTCAACCTAGGTTTTTGAAATTCTGACTCGAGTTTTTGAAATATAGACCAGGGTTTTAGGCGATTTATTTGCATTTAATATGGTTATCAGTGCGTAGGATATGAAGTGTGCAGGATACGAAGCGTCTGGGATATGAAGCGTACGGGGACAGGCTGTCATGATAGCAGTTACATGGTTTTCCATGCATGATTGCCTATAAATAGGGGGATAAGTCCTTTCATTCACACTTTTGCTACTTGAATATCAAATAGTCTCCATTGTTGAAAAGTTTCTTGCTCTGCACCTTTCGCTTGAGAAACTAACACTGTAAGTGTCCCTGC
>JACGDI010001665.1:1152774-1194923 GCA_014898725.1 Jacaranda copaia
GTAGGTCTGATGCCTTCCATGCAAAGACGTCAACATTTCTTCTCAAAAAATTGACCATGAGATATTCTTGATGGGGGCCTAAGTCTATTTTAATACGGGTTGTCTTTTCAGAGTTACCCTCTTCAAACTCAATAATCTTGAATTCCACGATAGGCTCCACTCTAGTGTCTTCTAGCTTTCGCTTCTTACCGACTTGGGACTCTTAAAGTTTCACTACAGAGGCATTTTTCAAAGTCTTCAGCTGTGGTCGAGTTTTCTACTCGATTGGCTTGATCAAGATATTATAACATCTCCATGCCCCTTTTGGATTGCACAAGAGCTCCCCCATGTCGATTGGGGTTAGAAATTTGACTTTCAGATGATAGGTGGACATAATGGCACGAAAGTCATTGAGGGCAGGTTGGCCAATGATGATATTATAGGTGAATGGGGCATCGACCACAAGGTAATTCAACATTAATGTTCTCCTTTGAGGAGTCTCCCCAAAAGATGTGGATAAGTTGATCGACCCCTCTAGAATGATCTCTGACCCCCCAAATCTAACCAGTGATGTGAGCACAGGCTGAAATTTCAACTTGCCCAAGTTCATCCTCTTTATTGTAGATAAGAAGATGACATTCGCTGAGCTGCCGTTGTTGATCAAAACCTTGTGCACCTCAAAGTTCACAATCTCTATGGAAATGACCATTGGGCAATCTATTTTGTGATCAACATTTTTGCCCTTAAGATGGGCCAGGTTGGCATCAGTAAATAAAATGGGTTATGCGCTCATTGAGAGATGGAAAGTTGTCTCCACAGGTGAAGCTTTATTGGACTCAAGCCTCCTAGCGAACTTAGAGTCCCCCCTAGTGGGACCTCCCGCAATCATGTCAATCACTCCTTTGATGGGTGGGCGATCTTTCTGGGCGGGCTTCTTTCCTTTATCTTCTTTTCTGAGGCTAACCAATTTTTCTCTATGGGGAGTCCGATAGGCTTTACCCCTTTTAGTCTGGGCTTCTACAAGTATGTATTTTTTGAGGTGGTTGCTTGATCAACCTTTTGATCTCGTCTTGGAGATTGAAGCACTCATCGGTGTTATGCCCTTTCTGTTTGTGGAAGTGGCAGTATTTCTTTGATTTTTTTATGGCTTCAGTCTCTATTAACCTTTTGGGCTTTTTGAGGAGGTTATCATGTTGGATAGCGTGCAGTACCTCCTTCATCAAGATGTTCAGCGTCGTATAGTCATGGAAGCATTTGATTGGAGAACAACCTCATTCTTTTTATTTCTAGTCATCTCTCTCTTTCTTTTTCTTCTCAACCTCGGAGGATTCAAACTTGAGCTTGTTCATTTCCTTTTGGGTTATGTATCTTTTTGCCAGGTCAAGCAGCTTCTCCATTAACTTGGGCCGTTCTTGCACCAGAGCATTGGCGCATTCTTTATGCTTGAGCCCCAAGAATAACACATCGATCAAGAACTCAATCTTGGGGTTATCAATCTTTAGGACCTCTGTATTAAATCTGGTAAAGAAGTTTCAGAGGGATTCTCCCTCACTATGCTTGACGGTATGGAGGTGGGTATGGGGGAGCTTGGCCTTCTTTCTGCTGGCAAACTGGTGCAAACATTTGTGGCACAACTGGTCATAGGAGTAAACTGATAATGGTTAAGCTTCACAAACCAATCTAGTGTGATGCCTTTGAAGGTGGTCACCAGCATCTTGGCATGGATGAATTCATTGTGACCATGCAGCTGCATTATGTGCTCAAACTGCATGAGATGCTTATTCGGATCGATTGAGCCATCGTACCTCAAGGGACTAATGGGGACTTTGGCATCTATGGCGATGCGCTCATTGATAATTTTATGAACAAATGAGGACCCCCTCTCCTGATGTGACCTTTGAGGAGCCTCCCAGTTTGGTGCTTTATTGGTATTTCTCCTCAAGATCTTATCGAGATATCTATTCAGTTGCTAGACCTGATGGGATACTTCTTTCTACTTGTCCTGATCTACCTGGGTGGCATTTCGATCAAGACCTATCTAAGATGCTCGATCCTATTGTGTTGTGAGGCTCGAATGGGATGATGCGCCAAATTTGTAGATTTTTCTCTCTTTGCGGTAGTCACACCTAGAGTGTTCAACCTTTCACACTACATGGCTCAATTAGGTCTGGCGTGATCTATCAAGTCCGCCACCTTCTTCCGCACTTCTGGATGCCTTCTTTCCTTTTGCGGGCGTTTAAGATAGACTTCGTACCTGGCGAGTGGCTGCCTGGCTTCTTGGCAAGAGCGACTATTCTCCAAGGACCTATTTTCTAGTAGGGGCGGCTGCGGAGTTGTATTAGCAGCAGGAGCAGGCATTGTAGTGTGCCTATTCAGAGTGGCAGATAACTGGGTTGATATCTAAGTAAAAATCTGCTCACTTATCAGCTGCATCAACTGGGGCATGGTGAGGTTACTACCTGCTCCTGAGGGGCACTGGTGCCCAGAACGTTTGTATCTTGCTGGGGGTTAGAGAGAGGTGGAGAAGTGGACCTCTGGTTCTCTTCCCTTCTAGATACTACTCTACGTGTATTTACCATTTTTCTTGCTATAATCTCAATAGATTCCCATAGACGGTGCCAAATGATGCGGCTAAAAGTTGCATATAGAGAAAAAAGGGGTTGTGCTACTGGTAAATAGACTAGGAAGGTCTAGTACTCAGGATTATGTATAACTTGGGGCTTGAAATTTGCAACCACAACACAAGTTACACTAGCCAAGGTGCCCTTGTCTAAGGCACTCTGACGCTTAAGTTAGTTTTAGTCGAGATGAAAAGATCGAACAGAATATAGAGAATGTAAAGCTTATAGTGTATGGGGTATTACCTTGAGCGTGGTTGAGCCTGGAGTATTATAGCTTTCTATAGGTGTGATTTGACCCTAGTACTCTTATCAGGTGTACTGACTTTTGTCCTTGCCAGGGGGTTGGGGATCATTCCATATCCAGATCTCGGCATTGTGCCAGATGGCTAAATCTCCTATTTTTCTGGATAAACAATGTCAATGGAGGTGCGTCTCTGCCAAAGTTGTTGGTAGGGTTGTCAGAGTTGGTAGTAGTGGTTGTATTGGCTATCACGTGTCATTAATGCGGGGGCATACAGCTTGTCAGACTATTAAACATAGCAAAAATCTGAGTCAACACTGGAGTGGGTTTTAAGGTTGATACATGTCGACCAGACTCAAATATTCAAGCTTTTGAAGTGGTCCTAAGGTTGATATAGGTCGATCGCAGACCCTATCAAGTAAGGTCAATACCGGTCGACCAAACAGACTTATCGTTGGGCCTCCTGGGCTATTTCATTTAATGTTGGACCTACTGAGTTATCCCATATCAAAGGGTGTAGCCATATACAACCTAGGGAGTTTGAGGTGGGCTTACGAGTAGCAACTATGTATTTTAGATGGAGCTATATAATGGGTTTTCATTTCTCTATAGAGAGAATCATGTCGGGACATTAGTGGAGATGTCGCTCTATGGAGGGAGTCATTGATGGACTCTCGTTGTGGAAGGTATTTAGGATCTCTCACAAAGATCTTACTCTATGAAGGGTGCTACTTGGTGACTATCATAGAAGTGTCATTTCATGGAGGCAGATACTTAAGGTTTTCTGTTGAAATGTTGCTCTATAGAGGAAACCATTAGGAAACTCTCATAAAGATGTCTTTCCATGAAGGGAGACTTTTGGGGTTTCTCATGGATATGTTGCTGTATGAAGAGAGCTACTCGAGGACTCCACAAAGGTGTCGTTCCATGGAGAGAAACGCTTAAGGGCTCTCGTGGAGATGTTGCTCCCATGAGTGCTATTCAGGGATTTCTATAAAGATGTTGCTTTATGAAGGGTGCTGGTTAGGATCTCCCATGGAGATTTTGCTTCGTAGAGGGAGCTCCTCGAGGACTCCACCAAAGGTGTCATTCTATGAAAAAGGATACTTAAAGTCTCTCATGGAGATATTTCTCAATAGAAGGACTTACTCGACTCCTACAAAGGTGTCGTTACATAGAGAGAAATACTTATGGCCTTTGATGGAGATTTTATTATTTTTATTTTGTTTTTGTTTATGCATGCCTTCTTGGGTCTTATACTAGATGAGCTATTTTTGCAAGTCGTGGTTGCACAACAAAAAGAGGTGAATTTATATAAGAACTTCATAATGCTTTATTTGAAGAGGTATAGAGAAAACAAGTGTCGTCACTTTGGTTGGATGGGTTTTTATTCGTGATGATAATAAAAATTTTGTCTAACTTACTAGAAATGAGAATGAAAAATTGGGAAGAAAATCTAGCCTACTCAAAATAATTACCTTAAAAGGGGAAAAAAACATTGTAACGTGCCTAAAGGGGTGTATATATTAAGATTGAGAGCATTTCCCATTTTTGCTATGTAGACTGGGTTCCTAGTAATGGTATCTCTTTCCATAAATATTCTTCTAAGTGTAATTTGCACAACTTTAATCTTTCCCTTGGTCAACACTATTCGCCAAGTGAGCTTAGGTAGACTTCATCCTCTTCTAGTCTAGATTGCTTTTAAGGTTGCTCTACCTCTAGAACATATATTCCTTTAGTAAGTCAAGTTGGATAAGCTTTTCTATCTCATCTCTCCAATTGTGGCATTACTTAATAGTATAGCTCGATATTTGTGAAAGATATAGTATTTTAAAGATTTATGCCTTTTTGGATTCGCTACTATCTTTGGGGGTCATTTGACAAAATCCTAGTATTCAATGACTAGGAGTATCTTCGCTATCAAGTATTCAAGGGAGTGTATTTGAAGGAAGTTTGTCATTTTAGCACACCTTTGCCTTTGTCTTCTCCTTGGTTACTTCATGGGAAGTTTGCTCAATCTATTTAGGAAGTGGAAGATTTTACGCTTTTTAGAGTGCTAGCATAACATTCTCTAACTGCTTTCAGATCACCAACCACTTTTCCAATTTCATTCAATATCTTCAAGTGATACATGGAGATTTTTGTTTGAAATAAATTTAGGGTTAGTCTTTCCATGATCCTATTATATGTAGACAAAGTCATAATGACCAATAACCTCAAATCTTCATTACTCTCCTTGGGTGGGTGCCTAAGGAGAGGGGCAGTGGTATCTCTCCAAGTGTTTCTACGATGTCACCCATGATTCCACGAGGGTGTGTTAATTTTCTGTATCAACACATTATCCACTATGTGCTGGAAGAATATGTCATTAAACAAAATGCCCACCGAACTATCACTATCCACCAATGTCTTTTTAACCTAAAAATTAGTGAGGGACACCGAGATCACTAGTGCATTGTTACGACCCCTATCTTTCGAGATCCATGACCTCTTCCCCAAAGGGGTATGAAGTGAAGGGAAAGAACCTTGAATATCTTCAAAAAGGGATCAACTACACGAGCTTGTGTTTAACTATCAGCTCATTTTAGTGCTTTTCTCACATTGGAGGAGTCTCCTGCAACTAGTACTTTAGATATTGAAAGAGGTGTAATGAAAAGGATCCAATTTAAAATATTTAAAAACTAAAATCAAACTTAGATTAAATCAATCCAAGGATCTAAATCATGCCTATATAATGGATTAAGGTTAGATTGTTACCTCTTAAGCAAAATCCAACCAAAACTTGAAGTAGTGCTTCCTTTCCCGAAAGCAGACTGTTTTTGACGCAGCAAGGTGTGATCAACTTTTGATAGGAAAAATCACCTCGGATTCAAGCCAAATCTGGACTAAAATTTTTCCAACACAATGGATAATGTCCAATTAAAATTTCAGCACCAAATCCTTTGGAAGGAGCTCATAGAATCCATAAAATCTTTGCTGGAACCAAGGATCACCAAAGTAAGCAATCCAAATTCGTCTTGCCTCTAATGCCAAAGTCCACCCACCAATGGACAATCCTTTTCTCCTTAATTCATTTGGAAAAACTAACAATAACGATATCTTGATTGGAGGCCAAAAATGGTGAGGGAAGTGAAGAAGAGAGTGAAACCTCAACATATGAAAGAATCACTTTTGGAGGGAAATTTTGGATCTAATTTTTTAATGCACAAAATGTGTGAATCATATATAGCTGTTGGCCTTCCCCTCCATATCTATATATAGAGGGAGGATGGTGTGATGTCAAGATGGAATCACTCCTTCCTCAAGGTGGGGGCGCCACCTAAGCATGCTAACTTGCAAGCATTTTGCAAGTTGTATGTTAATTAGTGCAAATTTGAATTTCATTTGGAATCTACATTTCATCTCATGAAATGTCCACCAAATAAATTCTAATTCCACTCCAAATGAACATTTGATTTGAATTCTCCCTCCAAAATCAATTCTTTATTTTAATTAAATTAAACACTTTAATTTAATTAAATTTTAACTTAATCTTTAAGTCAACTAGCTTAACTCTTTAAGCTAGGTTTTTGTGAACTTAACATTTTAAGTTAACTTAATCAATTGATGGTATTGTGGCACCAAATTAAATTAACACTTAATTTAATTGATCTTAATTCAACTTATTGAATTAATTAGATCAATCTAACAATTAAATTGATCAAGCCAAGATGACCAAAAATTGTGTCAATCGATTCCATCAATTTTCAATGACTCACTTAGAAAATTCCCCTCAATATTTAGAATTGCCGATTGGATTATGTGTGTGACCCATTAGGTTCTACCGCTCATTAGACATGGGCTCACAATCTTTATGACTTTAGAATATCATATATTCACGTTAGTTTAAACTCCTTTAAATGAACCGACTCAATTTAATTAATCTCTATTAATTAAAGAGTATCTAATCTCCAAGGTCAATGTCTAATCTCATGCCCATGGAGCCCAACAATTGGCTAAATGATGGTTTTGGTGAACCATTCTAACTCTACGTGTACCATGCAAATACAGCCCTTCTATGTCCTATCTCTATGAAAGAGGCTAGGGTAAGATATTTGTCAGCTCCTTAATAGCCTTGATATTATGCATCCATTCTTGATGTTCGATTTTGATTTGTGACCTTATCTTTAGAAAACCTTTTTTCCAAATTGTCACATTACCTTGGCCAAGGACTCTTTGGAATTGATCATCATAGAATGCATAAGAGATGCACTTGCCTTTTACAAAGATAAGGAGTCAGATGCCATCTTAGATCTCATAAACCTCCACGTCTAAGTAGCTCATGTCCAATCACCACCAAAACACCCACTAGGTGGCCAAAGTGGAGTCAAAGCATGAGGACTTAAACACAAGGTTACAATGGATCCTTAGGTCAAATAACTAATTATATGCACCAGCATAAGTTGGAAAACTAGCTACTATCGACTTTCCACTACTGCTATCTAGTGGATTTTTTGAGTGGGTCTCTAGTGCCTTATTCTCTAACAATCACACACTAACATGCACCTATATCACATATAATTTTCTCATGGAATGCGGCAACATCCAGCTTTTAGATTATATGTCATTAGTGCAAGTTTATTTGAATCTTAGATGCCTTATCTTATAAGATTCTATAGCTTAGGGTATTTAAGATCATGATTATATAAGACTTATTCCATGATCATTGTCTAGTACATGACCAAGTCCTATAGTCTTGTGTGATCTAAGGGCTTCAACCATATGCTAGTGAAGTTATATAAATATATGATGAAGATGGCTATTTATAAGAATATCATTTAATCAAGATTATCAAAAGTGAAATAGTATACATGCTAATCTTATTGGCTTGTGGGGCATTATTCCAATAATCTCACACTTTCCCTAAAGCCAGTTCCCTATAGTCTTAAGACTCATCTTCATAAGATGTTCTTTAGAAACCTTTTGCGATAGAGGTTATGACAGTAGTTCTGCTATATTCTCTTTTGAGGCAACTTTATCCACTTGGTTGTTGTCACCTCTATTAATTGATATTAAAAAAACAAAATAGGGTCCCAAAAGGGTAATGGACTCAAAAGAGTAAAGTAGTAAAATGGAAAATAAATTGCAAGTTTTAGATATAACTGAAGTTCTAGATGAAATGGAAATATAAATAATCAAGACAAAGTGGTTATAGTGGTTCAGCAAGCCTACTCTACTATCTAAACTACAGAACTTAGGAATTTGAACCTACAAATATTATTAGCAAAGCAAAGTAGAGTAAATACAATGAGGCGTGATAACTCTCAAAACCTCATAGAACACTCAACAACTATACTCGAGTTTTGAGAAGTAGAATAGAAAGCAATAAAGGCAGCAACAAAAGAACTTAAAGTTTAACTATAATGCATTTGAAAAGTCTGGTTATCAGTCTAACAAGGCAGCAATAAAGGAACTAAGGTTTAACTTCAATCCATTCAAAAGTTTGGTTATTAGTCCAAAAAAAACAACCAAAGCATGACCAATGGAGTAAAGTCTCTCTCTCATCATCAAAAAGGTCAGTGACTGTAAGATCGCTTGTAAAGGGAAAAATAAAGATCCTTAATTTCATCATGAAGGTAAGAGATTTTGGTCTTGTTCCTATGAAAATCATCCTCAACTAAGCTAATGAATTCAGAAAGTTTAGCATCCAGACGGTCAACTGAGGATGCAGTTGATTGAACAGTGGATAGAATATTAGATGATAGAACATCCAGAGGCGTGCTCTTGCATTTGGAGGTAACTCCTTTAGAGGTTATAGAGTCAACATCCTAAACAGGATTAGTAGAAATGTTAAGAGGATTTTTTTTTCTAAATTTCAATGGGTTGTTCGTCGAGGAGCAGGAGGAATAGGTAGGTTAATGATTTTTTTCTCACTTAGACCTTTAGCCTAGGGAGATGGAAGAAAAACATTTTTAGAGAAGAGGATATAGGTAAGAAGTATGTAGTATGGTAGATTCTTGGAAGAGTGACGAAGAGCATAGATCATATTGTGAAGAATTATATAGCCAATGTTGACAATTTGTCCGGTAACTACCATGTACAGAAGGAAAATAGATAATTTGTTCATATTAGTAGAGTGACCCCCACTGTTTGTTGAACCAGAGAGAATAGTAAGCATGATAAGGTGATGCATGAAGTAATAATTAATGGGAAAGAGTTTTAGAGCAATACTGGTGGCAAGTTTAGGAGATTTTCTATTCTAGAAAAATTGTTTGGCATGATTAAGATTAAAGCATTCCAGACTACAACATTCACCATAAGTAAAACATTTAGTGCCAGCATTTGGAAGCCTTAAGCAGCGATTAAGTTTTTTAGTAGTGAGGAAAATGTGGGTTCCAAGAATATTTGATTGAAGAATGAGTTTGCAAGATCATTACCTTTAGTAATAGTTAGGTTTACGTAGAATAGGCGAACAAGAAGAGGGCAGGCTCTCTCATAGATTTGCATAATGTATTTTCACCTAATTTGATCAACCCAGTTGAGAACAAGAGAGAGAAGGATGTATGGGAAGTCAATAGGTCACTCGTGATTAAGCTTTCGAGCCATTATGTTGGTGGACAAGAAATCTTCGATGTGAGGAATTGGGAATTTTAAGGATTTTGGAATATAGTTGAAATCCCAATTTTTGAATGAAGAATCCAAAAATGTATAGGGAGAGAATGGCGAAGAGGGAGGTGGCAAAGAGATATGAGGTAGAGATAAAGGAGAAAATCGCAGGGATGAGGAATGATGAGAAATTGGGGTGTTTGTTGGAGATGGAAGCCGAAGAGATAGAGGATGGGATTCTTTAGAGTCTGATGCATAGTCAACTAATTTTAGAGATGAGGATTTTAGGCTAAAGGCCATTGATGACAGAAAGGATGAGAACTGGTGAGATGAGTGATAAACCATGAAGAGATGCAAAAGAGAGAGCACCCGATAAGGGTTTTTCTGAGAAGATGAGAAGTTTAGGTAGGTTTTTATGCAGGGAAGGAAATTCCTGAATAGTTCAATTTTTCCCTCTAAAAATTTAAAAATAAATTGAAAAACATTGTTACAATAATGGAAATAATTTTTGAAAGGGAATACATTTTTCCATATACAATAAGAAAAGATACACATCCCAAATATGTCATGATAAAAAAAGATAGGGAATTATCCCTAATCTTTGTTTAAGAAAGTAGAATCTGTCTTCTGGAAGTGGCTTAGTGAAGATTTCAGCTAATTGATTTAGTGTGTCAATAAATGATATGCAAATATCACCCTTTTGAACATGATCTTTAATGAAGTGGTGCCTAATTTCTATGTGTTACGTGTGTGAGTGATATACTGGATTCTTTGTAATATATATAGCACTAGTGTTGTCACATAAGATAGATATGCAAGGGAATTGTAATCCATAATCACTGAGGGTTTATTTAATCCATAATATTTGTGAGCAACAATTACCTAGCGCCATGTATTTAGCCTCAGTTGTTGACATTGCCACCACACTTTGTTTCTTCGCATACCAACTTACTAGACATGACCTTAGTGTTGGAATAATGCCCCACAAGTCAATTAGATTGGCCTTGTAAACTATTTTCTTGTAAGAAAATCTTGATTAGATGATATTTATTATATGGCCATCTTCATCTTATGCTCTTTATTTACATTACTTGCATTTGGATGAAGCCCCTAAATCATACAAGACTACAAAATTTGGTCACATATTGAGTGGTGATCATAGAAAATGTCTTACACAGTTGTGATCTTAAATCTTCCAATTTATAGGATCTTATAAGAAAGGGCATCTAAGATTTGGATAGACTTGCACTAACGATGCATAAATCTAAGGGTTTGAGATTGCTCCATTTCATGAGCAACCTATGAGATACGAATGCATGTTAGAGAACATGGTACTGAAGACCCACTGAGAAGCCATTAAATAGCCATAGTGGCAAGTCGATAGTGGCTAGTTCTCCTGTTTACACTAGTGCATATTATTAGTCCTCTAATTTGAGGGTCCATGGTAGCCTTGTGTCTGATTCTCACGCTTTGACTCTTTCTTGACCACGTAGTGGGTCTTTTGGGTTGAGATTGGGTATGACTTACTTAGCATAGAGGTTTATGAGATCCAAAATGGAATTTGGCTCCTTATCTTTATGAAAAGTGAGTGTATCTCCTATGTGTTCTATAATAATCGAATCCAAGAAATTCTTGTGCAAGGTGATGTGATAATTTGGAAAGACATTTCCAAAGGTGAGATCACAAAGGAAATCAAACATTAAGAATAGAAATGTAGTATCGAGGCTATTAGGGAGCCGACAAATATCTTACCCTAGGCCTCTTTCGGGAGATAAGAGATGGAATGATCGTATTTGCATGCTACGTATAATGCTAGAATAGTTCTTCAAGAGAATTCATTTTGGCCAATTAGTTGGGCTTTATGGGCTTAAGGTTGGACATTGAATATAGAGATTGGGTATTTTTCAATTAATGAGATTAATTGAATTGAGTCGCTTAGTTTAAAGGAGTTTAAACTAAAGTGAATATTTGATATTCCAAAAGTCATAAGGAGTTGTGAGCCCATGTACAATGAATGGTAAAACCTAATAGGTCACACACAAAAGCTAATGATATGGTCTATTGAAGGAAGGGGAATTTTCTAAAAGTTAGAAAATTAATTACTATTTTTTGAAGGAGGCAAAATTGTAGTCATTTTGGCTTGATCAATTTAAATATTAAATTGGTTAATTAATTTAAGAGTTAAATTAAGAACAATTAATTAAAGTTAATTAGTTTATGGCACATGGCAATCAATTGGGCAAAATTAATTTAGGGGTTGAGTTAATTTTGACTAGCTTAAATTGTTAAGCGCTTTGACTTAATAGTTAAGTCAAACAATTATTAATTAAATTAAAATATTTAATTTAATTAAGTTGGAGAAATAATTTTTGGGAGTATTTTTAAATGAAGAGTTTATTTAATAAGAATTAGATTTTAATTGCAAGGTATTTCATTAGATAAAATTTGTGCTTTAATTAAATTCACTAATCACAAAATTAGTGGCCACCTAAGCAAGGGTCACTTCACATCACTTCTTTATGGGAGGTGTGTGATCACTCCTATGTATGAATATGGTAGAGTGGCTGGTCAGATAAATGTGAGGTAAGCACATTTTGTGTGATTTTCTCCCAACAATATTGTGTAATGAGAATCTAAGTTGTTAGCCTCTTAATATTCTCCGCAACTCCCTCCACCCTCCACCTCCATATTCCCAACCTTTCTCCCATCATTTTCTAAAAATATTCTAGCCATTCTATAGAGAATAGGCTATAGATTTGGTGTGTGGACGTTTACATTAGAGGCAACCTATTTTGGTTGCTTTTGCTCTTGACTAGAGTAGTTTCTGGCAGTGGGTTTTTGCTTTTTCTAAGAGTACCTATGGTGTTCTGATTGGCTTTCAATTTAGAATAAAGAATCTTCAAAGGGTTGTGGAGTTCTAGTAAAATTTTTAGCCAAAATAAAGGAGTTTATTGAGGGAAAAATCGGTGATGATTCTATTGTGCTGGT
The DNA here is from genome assembly GCA_014898725.1 of Jacaranda copaia. Classification (NCBI taxonomy): domain Eukaryota; kingdom Viridiplantae; phylum Streptophyta; class Magnoliopsida; order Lamiales; family Bignoniaceae; genus Jacaranda; species Jacaranda copaia. Next base: position 1,165,189 of record JACGDI010001665.1, read on the forward strand.
GAACAAGCAATGGTTGAAGAGAGTTTTCTTGCTCATTGAATTTTCTACTTTCACCCAGGTATTTTCCTCTTCTATATTTGAATCACATAATTAGCTTATGCTAATTAGATTGTGTTTCAGCCTATTTATCAACCATACATTTTTAATGGAAGTTCCATCTTTGTTTCTTACTATTCCCTCATCAATGATTTTTCCTTTTGTGTTGTCTTTGAATAGTACATTTCCTCCATTGTAATCTTGTAGTTTAGAAAAGGATGACTTGTTTCCTATCATATGTTTGGAACATCTATTGTCAGATACCAAAGATCTATTTGAACTTCCCTCTTGATCGTTTCTCGCAACACAAGAGTTTGTGAATTTTGGTATCCAATTTTTGTTGGGTCCAGAGTTGTTAAACTTTGGTACCCACATATATTGGACTCCAATTTCTCTTCTTATGGGACATTTTTGTGCCATGTGACCTTTTGTAGAACAATAATGACAAATTCTATTGAAAAATCTCATGTTTCTAAAACTATGATCAGTTTTGTTTTTGCCTTTAATGGATCTTTGAAGGTCATAATTTTCATTAAGCAAAGATTGAATTTCTTTTTCAAGACACTAGATCTTCTCAAGTAGTTTATTTCTTTCCTCAGAGTTTTGCTTTATGATTTTATCTTAGTTATGTACTAGTTCTTCCTTTTCATTAAGAGTAGTCTTTAATTATTCCTTTAAAAGATTTATTTCTATTTGATGTTCAATGATTTGATTATGGCATTCTATGTGAATATCAAGATCTTCATCATAATCAATATCAAAACTGCTGAAACTTAATTGAGATTGTAAAGTTACCTATTTTTCGGCCATGAGATAATTTTCTTTGATATCAAATTGATTTGAGTCTGAATCATCCCAAGTGATTGTCATGGTTCTTTGTTTTACATTTATTTCAGTTTTTGGGCTCCTTTTTAGTTTTGGATAGTCTGACCTTTTATGCCATACTTCATGGCATTCATGATAAATAATCTGCTTAATTTGGAATTCTTTAGTGTTTCTTCTTGAGTTTGTTTTGGGATCTCTCCTAAATCAATTTTTCACTTGGGTAAGATGTTGAAGTCATCTGGTTATCATGATAATTTCTTCACTGACAATTTCTTCTTCGATGTCACCGGAATCTTCGTTCCATTCTCCTTAATCAGCATTAAAAGTAATATTTTTCTTGCTTTTATTGTTAGAACTTTCTTTGTTACTGAGGAACGTCATCTCGTGAGAAGTGAGTTAGCCAATTAGTTCTCCTATAGTCAATTTTTCAAGATTTTTTGCTTCATGGATAGCGGTGACTTTGGGAATCCACTTCTTTGGTAGAGATCTTAAGATCTTCTATACATATTCACTTTTAGATATTGTTTTTCCCAATGCAAACATGGGATTCATTATCTTCATAATTGAGCATACATTTGACTAATTGTTTCACCTATTTTCATAGAAAACATCTCATAATGGTGACTAAGTAATACAATATGCTTTAATTTTACTTGTGAGGTACCTTTGTGGGTGACTTGAAATATGTTCCACATATCCTTGGTAAAAGTGCATGTGCTCACACGATTGTATTCTTCTTTGACTAGGGCACATGAAAGGATGTTTTTTGCTTTTGCATTCATTGAGAGCATTCTTTTGTCCTTAATGGTAAGTTCCAGTCTTTCCTGTTGAGGATTTGCCTGTGTTGGTGAGAACAAGGGGCCTATTAATAACTATGCTCCACAAATCATAGTCTAGTGTTATGAAGAATTCCTCAATCCTATTTTTCCATGTTGAGTAGTTGGTCCCATCAAATAGAGGAGGACATGTGTGGGATTTACCTTCTGCATACACATCAAAACTAGAAGAAGCCAATAGAAATTTTTAGCTCAAGTTATTAGACTTATATATATGAGCCCTCGGCTTTGATGCTAATTGAAAGAAAATAGGGTCTTGAAAGGGTAATGGACTCAGAGGAGTCATGTAGTAAAATAGAGAATAAATTGGAAGTTCCAAATATAATTGAAGTTCTAGGTGAAACAAAAATATAAATAACTAAGATAAAGTGGTTATAGTGGTTCGGCAAGCCTACTCCACTACCTAAGCTAAAAGACTTAGGATTTTGAACTTACAAATATTATTAGCAAAGCAAAGCAAAATAAATACAATGAGGAGTGCTAACTCTCAAAACCTTATGGAACACTCAACGGCTATTCTCGAGTTTTGAGAAATATAATCGAGAGCAATAGAATAATCCTTTCTCTACTCACAATAATACTACCTTCCTTTACAATAGAATTTTTTTAATTAAATAGTCAGTGTGAAATCTTCAATTGAGGCTTAATCTCTTCCTTGATTATTGCAATGGTAATATGCCAAAAATGTGTTCAACTCTAATCGTGGGAAATTCCAGAATTTGCTGCATCAAATATGTACTGTGCTAGCTACACCTATCAAATCTAAAAACTGCTAAGCAAGATTAATTCATTCTTTGACTAAAACAGGTATGATAAAATTTATTTTGGAAGGAAATCCTAACAGATATCTCATATCAAATGATGTCACATTTATTATGTTTGGATTATTGATGAGATCTTGGCTTAAATCTTAAGTTATCTTCCAAATACAACAATAGGCTCATGCACGCTAGGCACCACATCCAACTCTTAGATGAGGTTTCTATCCGAACGCCTTCCGTTGTGGTTTCAAAAGCCACAAATTATTTCACTTTAGTGGTGGAATCACTTATGGTATCTAGATTGAAACTCTTCCGACTCACCATACTACTATTAAAGCAAAATATAAATCCAAAAGCAGATTTTAGGCTATCTACTTTAGATTGAAAACTACAATCCAAAAACCCCTCGAGTTTTAATTCTCTATTGCCATATACTAAAAATAATTCCTTAGTCTTTCTTAAATACTTAAGGATCATTTTTTCGGCCATCCAGTGACATTCATCAGGATTAGATTGGAACCTGCTTGTAACAGTTAAAGCATGTGCCATCATTTTTTGTATATTGAATTGCATACATTATGCTTCTTATGGTAGATGCATAAGGTATCCGGGACATATTTTATCTCTCTGCTTGAGTCTTAAGGGCCATAGATTTAGAGAGATGAATACCATGTCCCTAGGGAAGAAATCTCTTCTTGGATTTTTGCATACTAAACTACTTTAGTATTTTGTCAATGTATTGGATTTAGGATAGGCCCAGCAATCTCTTTGATTTATCTTTATAGATACGTATTCCCAATACGTAGGATGCTTTTTCCAAATCATTTATGGAGAATTGAGCAGACAACTATGCTTTAGTACACTTTAGCATGCCTATCTCATTTCCAATGAGATGGATGTCATCAACATAAAGCACAATAAACCATATACTATCCCACTAGTCCTTTGTACACATAAGGTCCATACACATTTTTGACAAAGCCAAATGATTTGACTTTTTAATCAAAACTTATATTCCAAGTTCGAGACGCTTGCTTGAGTCCATATATGGATCTTTGGAGTTTGCAAACTTTTTGTTCACTCCTTTTGAATGTAAAACTTTGTGGTTGCTCCGTATTAATTTCTTACTTCAATATTGCCATTGAGGAAAGAAATTTTCTCATCTATTTGCCATATCTCATAGTTATAATATGTGGCTATGGAAAGTAGAATCCAAATGGACTTAGGCATTGCAATCGATGAAAAGGTTTTCTCAAAATCAATAATGGATCTTGAGTGTAAGCATTTGCCACTGGTCACGCCTTAAAGGTCTAACTTTTCCATCAATTCCTAGCTTTTGTTTACAGATCCACTTGCAACCAATAAGAATATTTCCCTTCAGTAGATCTATCAAAGTCTATACTTTGTTGAAGTACATAGAATCCATTTCTATTCTCATGGCTTCAAGCTAATGTCCTGAGTTTATGTCTAACATCGCTTCCTCATAGGTCTTCGGAGCTATATCTAATTGGCATGTCTCATGAAGGAATCCAAACCTTTTAAGTTGCTTCTTGATTTGGTCTAACCTTTTCGGAGGTTATGTGTAAGGCTCTTTGATGCTAATTTGTTTCAACCGTTTGTGGGATTTATTGATCATTTTGAACTCTATCAAGTTCAACAACAATACCTTTTTTTCTAATAGAAATTCCCTTTGCAAAAAAGTAGCATTCCTCAAGACAAACACCTTTGGTTCTGAGAGATCATAGAAGTAATAACCATAAACTTTCGAAGGTATCCCATAAACTTACATAAGGAGGATCGACTTTCCAGCTTATCTCCAACTAACCTCTTCATGTATGTGGGAGCCCACCAAACATTTTAATAATGATAAGAGGGTGCTTTGTCATACAATATCTCATATGGAGTCTTTAGTATGGCCTTTGAGGGTACTACATTTAATAGCCTTTAGTTGTTTCAAAAGTGTATCCCCAAAAAGATATAGGCACATTAGAAAAGCTCATCATGGAACATACTATGTCCAACAAGATACAATTTCTCCTCTTTACTCTATGAAGTTGGGGTGTGCGGGGTGGAGTCCATTGAGAAAGAACCATTCTCTTTTAGATAATCTAAGAATTTGATACTTCAGTATTGTCTTTCTCGATCCAGTCAAAGAGTTTTAATACTTAGTCTTTTTTTCTTTTCTATTTCACACCTATACTCTTTGAATCTTTCAAAGACTTTGGACTTGTACTTTATAAGACACACATGTCCGAACTGAGTGTGATCATTGGTGAAGGTGATGAAGTAAGATTATCTTTTTTGTGCACTAACTTTTAGTGGACTGCACATATCCATATGGATCAAATCCAAAGGACTTGTGCTTCACTCCAATTATCTTACAAAAAGAGCTTTGGTCATTTTTCCCTTCAAACAAGACACAAAAGTTGGAGGTTTCTCAATGCCACTAACATTTAGTGCTTTAAAAGCTTCTATCTTATTCATCCTATTTTTAGAGATATGAATAAGTCTTGCATGCCATAGGATGGCATCTTCTTGGATATCTAATTTTTTCTTACTTGATTGAATGTGCATTAGTGATGCTTGAAAATCCAAAAATGTATAATCCTTTATTAAGTGTACCTCGAGCAACTAAAGAACTAATTTCTTTAATGCCTTCAATCTCCCAATTGATATAGAAGGATCAAATCCTTCACTATCCAAATGAGAATTGAAATATAGTTATCAATAATATATGATACATAATAACAAAGGTTCAATACATGTATGAAGTTCTTTACGTCTAACTTATTTTACGCCATTGGCTTTGGCTACAACTCTTGCTCCATAGCCAAGGTGATGGATCATATCTTGATCACTAAGTTTTATTCTTCTTTCTATTCTTTGTAACAAATTACAATGATAAGAACCACATGCAATATCATATATCCATGAGAAAGAATATATCCTTAAATGCACTTCAATAAAGTATATACCCTCTTAAGGATGCCAAGGTATTTCTTGCAATACCACTTCCAAAGGCCTATCTTGCCAAAGTAGAAATAAGTAACTTCAACTTTATCCTCTATAACCTTTTTGATTTCTTCAGATGCCTTTAACAGTTTCTTTCCCTTAGAGAAAGAACTTTTTTTCCTTTTACCTCCATTTCTAACACCCCTAGGGCCCATAGACTTGGAGGAGGAAGCAAGTGTCAAAGGTTTGCTCTTGTCATGGTAGTCTTCTTCTAGATCAACACATTGATCAATAAAACTCGGTGAGGATATGAGGATCAAATTCTCACGAAGATCATTGTCCATCACTACGTCCAAGTTGAAAAGCTTCATTAAGCCTGATCATCTTTAAACCATAGTTGATGACGCATGACTTCACATGCATCCTAGCTTGAAAAATCTTCTTTCACAATATGAACTTCTCATACCTTGTTTGCTTTACAACTCTTGTAAACTTAAACTAAGGTACTATTCATGTATCTTTAAGATTTTTGAAGTTTGAAGATGAGAAAATGGGGTAGGACAATCCTTATCCCAACTTATGAACTTTCTACGTGTTTCTAGATCTACAATAATCCCATGGGATGAAGAGCATTATGATGTAGGACATTTATCCATTTTTTGGAATCTAAAATAATTTTGAGGTTTAGTCAAATGTAGAAGTTTGGCTTCATTAGTTTATTGATTTTCAAAATAACATTGACTGGATTTTAGCCATTCTTGAGATTTCACAAATCACCAAAGGTGAAAAAGAGAATATAAGCATTTGATTGAATTTTGATATTTTGAAAACATGTTTATGGTCTTTCAAGCATGTTTTTCTCCTATTATTTTATCAAGTCCTTCACCACTTAGAAGAATTCAAAAAATCATATTTTCTAGTGAGAATCAAGACTCCAAAGACTCCCATCTATGAACAATCTAAGGATAAGTAACACTTGCTAATTGCATCACATGCAACTCCTGATATATTTTGCCTCACTTTTTATGTAGACTCATGACTCATGCAATTCCTACACTACTAAGTGTTAAGTTAAACCTATTAACCAAACTTTGATTCAAAACCACTCCACAACATCCCCCATGATTGAGTGCTAGTGTGTAGGAAGCCTCAAATCAAAGGTGAATCGTATACTAAGTATATGCTCACAGCTTTCCTCTTTAGTGTGACCCCCATGATCGAGTGCCATCACACAAATTTACTAGCATCATTATGGCATGTACTGTTAGTATAAGGCATAGATTAATTGAAACTCTTTTTAATTTTTATTCATTTTGACTTAATATTATAAAACACTTAGACATTCTAAGTGAGGGGATTTTAAACTTGCTTGCCAAGATCTCATCAATTTTATCTTCTTATTTAGGTTTTCTATATCCTAAATCCATGCACCACATATATCAATAGGATATGAAAAGCATAAAGAAGTAAATGCACCTAGCATGCTCCTAAGATGGGATGACCATGAGTTCAACCAAGTGATGCACTTAGAGCCATAGGTGCATCACTCGGTTGATTTTAAGTTGGTTGATTAAACTAAGCTATTACATAAGTGTATCCCCATACATTTATGGGTCTTCAAGCCTCCTTGGATTTTCTTTGCTACTTGCAACTTTTACAAGAGAAAGAAAAACTCACTCCTAGTGATTCTATTCTCATAACTTTTACAAAATAGAATAAGAGGCATGCGCCCTATTTAATACAACCCATGTCAACAATTTTGAAATTAATAAAATTAATATTAAAGGCTCATGATCATCCTTTTTCATTCATCATTCATTCAACACTTAAATGAACAATAAATAAATCAAGAATTGACATTCAATTTCAACAATTAAATGCTTATCATATAAACAATTAATTGGCCAAGCAAAACTAAATATAACATTTATGCATCCAATTTTTGCAACAATTGGAGATTAACTTTAACAATATTTAAGGAAGCATTAAAAATGTCCAACATAATTTTGAGAACTTGCACAACACTTGTGCATATATAATGTGTGAAATAAAACACTTTTGGTCACTAAAGGAGCTAAAACAAATAAGTAAACTCGCCATTAACACAAAAAGCCATTGCTGGCCTAGCTTGGGCACACAGCTGGGTAGCAATGTGCACGCTACTTGGCCAGCACCTGGCAATAGTTGGTAGCAGCCCAGTTTAGTGAGTTTTGGTCGAGTCAAGTAAGTTTTTGCTCAACCTTTGTGCACCATAAATTTTAGAACACCTTCTAACCATTAAATAACACAATATAGATGAAATTTTAGATCTAAAACACCTTTCAAATGTGAAAAATCAAGAATGCAATCATGCTTCAAAACATCAAGTTTAAGTGAGAATCACATTTTTCCAAAAATCTCCAATAAATCCAATCCAACTAGATCCAAAAATGACAAAAAATAAAAATAAAAATAAAAATTAAGGCTAAATAAAACATGCTATATCATCATATAACATAAATCAATGCTAAATCAATATTTAAGATTAGCTAATCATGAATCAAATAACACTGACATATGAATTAACACTTAAAACACACATTTACATAATTATTGCATGAAATTAGGCTCCGATACCACTTGAAAGAGGTTTAATGCTAAGGATTCAATTTAAAATATTTAAAAATTGAAATAAAACTTAGATTACATCAATCCAAGGATCTAAATGATGCTTATATAATGGATTAAGGTCAGATTGTTGCCTCTTAAGCAAAATCCAACCAAAACTTGAAGTAGTGCTTTTTTTCCTAAAAGCAGACTACTTCTGGCGTGGCAAGGTGTGACCAACTTTTGATCAGGCAAATTACCTTGAATTTAATCCAAATCTAGACCCAAATTTTACCAACTCAATGCAGAATGCCTAGTTAAAATTTAAGCACCCAACGCTTTCTTTAAGACCTCAAATAGAATCTAGAAAATCTCTACTGGAATAGAGGATCACCAAAGCAAGCAATCCAAAATTTGTCTTACCTCTAATGCCAAAGTCCACACTCCAATAAACAATCATTTTCTCCTTAATTCATCTAGAAAAACTAAGAAGAAAGAGAGCTTGTTTGGAGGCCAAAAATGGTGAGGGAGGTGGAGAAGAGAGTAAAGCCTCAACACATGAGAGAATCACTTTTGGAGAGAAATTTTGGATCTAACTTTTATATACATAAAACATGTGAATCATATATAGCTGGTTGCCTTTCCCTCTATATCTATACACAGAGGGAGGATGGTGTGATGCCAAAGTGATGTCACACCTTCCTCAAGATGGGGGCGCCACTGAAGTATGCCAACTTGCAAGCATCTTGTAAGTTGCATGTTAATTAGTGTGAATTTGAATTTCATTTGAAATCTATATTTCATCTCATGAAATGTCCACCAAATGTAACACCCCAAAATTTTATGTTTTATAGAATATAAATTTTATTATTTTCAATTTTGTAAAATTTAATTATTCCTTATATTATTATTTTTTAAAAATTCTTGGAACTAATTAGTAATTTCTGAAGATTTGATTGAACTAGAATATAAAATTTAAGGGCTTGCATGAAATTTTTCTAGTCAACTGGGACTTGATTTACTTAATTTTACTAAGGGTTAAATTTTAAAATCTAAAAATTTAATTTTTAAAAAAATTCCAGCCTTTTTTTTTGTTTTCTTATTTTCACTATTCATTACCTCCATTCTTTTCTCCATTTTGTTTTCCATCTTCACCATTACTAAACCACTCTTCATCATCACTGACCACCTTAGGCGACCTCATTTCACCAACCAAAACACTCCATGCACCTCCAGCTCTATGGCAGCACCACTATACATGGTTGAACAGCTCTCTGGTAAGCCATTACAAGAGAGGCAAAGAACAACTTTCAGTGGGATTAGTGGGTCTATTGTTTTTAGACTGCCAAACTTAGTTTTGAGGTTATGGTTTCATAGAGCTTAGAGAAAGGAGCACGGTGGTGGGCTTGCATGGGCTATTAGTGCAGCGACAACTATAGAAGTTGGAGAAAAATAGACGGTGGCAAGATGTGGTGGCTATAACCTCGGGGTAGATTTTGAAGGCCTTTCTAGCATCAAAACTTGAAATTGAGTAGATATTCCGAATCAAGAGCTTGAGAGGAATATTTTGGTGGTGGTGGCAAGTTTTTCAATGGTGGTGAATAGCAGTCGACAACGGCAGTTGGGGAGGTAGTTTGTTCTCTTCTATTGATTCAAGATTTTGTTGATCAAATTGTGGGTAAAACTTTTAATTAATTCATTAATTGATTCATGATTTAATTTGAGTAAATCATTAGGCTAACGTATGATATAAATACTAGTTAATTGAACTAAAATTTTAATTTAGAATCAAGAACTGAGACATGCAGAAATATATATGTAAACATAATGGACTCAGACATGTGCTAGATGCTAAATTTGGACTTAATAATGATAATAAGGATTATGTAATGTAAGACTAAGTGGTATTGCTTAGGATTAATTATGTAGGGAATTGGACTATAATGTGTAATTTAGGATGATGATATGATATGATCATGACTTTGTAAATAAGAAAGAGATATCATGCTATTTTGGAACCAATATAAAATATGGTGACTAATTCTAGAATAATTGAGTTATTAAAGTACTTTGTATAGATAGTACATAATGAACTTATATTATCGTGTTGATCGAAGCCTCCTAAAACTACCATACTAGATAAATAGTTGTCAATTTTATATTATTGATATTATAATTATAATTAATAGGGTTGAATGAGGATATTGATAGTGAACCTGTTCTTTTGGATTAGGAGATGAAGGAGTGGGTCCCACATGCCAGTAGATGGTGATAGCAAATCTGAGGCTATTAAGGTGATGATTTAACCTCTTAGGTATTTTTTTTATATACCCAGTGAAGGTCTGCCAATCTGGCACCAGCTTATACTTATCTGTCATTATGATAAACCCTTGTGAGGGTTAAACTCATTTTTTCATTTCATAACTGCATCTTAGTTATTGTATTCTGTGAATTGCTTGAGTTCTTAATTGTTGTCCATTACTTGTTTCGCAAACCTCCGTGAGGGTTATTGCTTGTTTCTATTTTGGTGTCCAAAACTTTTATTGATGATGTTTATTTTTTGTTCCTTGTACCTCACAGCTTTGCTGGCTAACCCTGTATTACTTGTTGAATTATTTTGCAACCTAAAATGGCCTTGCTGGCTAGTATGTTGTGTATAATAATAGTTTTGAACTTGTAACTCATTGTGTTCTTAACTTGTTTAAATATCATGTTTGGTATGTGTTGGGTAGAGCAAAGGGCCACACTAGTTGACAGGGCATGTCTAGTAAGGGCTCCTCTTAAGTCTGTTATCGCTAATATCTCTGGATTTCAATATTAGACGTCTTCTAGATTGATACCATTGAATTGGTGATAAAAATAATGTTATTGGCTGACTTGGTTTGCGATCTTGGCTTTGGCAGTCACGGGTTGACTATGGCCTCAAGCTTAGTTAACAAGGATCGATCCTAAATATTTGTGTGGTTGTGATCTTATCTTCAGGGGAGACTTGATCGACGATGATAGATTTTACCAATTTGTACTGCAATTATTGGGTAAGTTGGCCACTCATTGGGGCGATATAAGGGGGTAGGCCGTCTTATGATCGAGGCAATATAAGGGAGTAGGCCATTTTATGGTCATATTGTTAACACAGTACTGAGGGCATATAAAGGGGCAGGTCATTTTACAGTCATATTGTTAATACAGTGTTATCATTAATTTTATAAAATATTCTTGTCTAGCTTGTTTTATAAAATTGATCGAAACTTTGAATTTTGAACTTGAGATTTTCATGGAATAATGTGTGCATTGGGTATTTTTCAAAATTTATCTTGTCTACGAGTTTTGAAAGTTTTTATGAAATGTATTAAATGTGAAATAACTCTTTGTTGGCATAGGACAACATTGAGTAAGCTCACAAAGTGTTGTACAAGAAATACCCATTTTGGATTTAGTTTGTCAATCCTATAAACTCTTTCAGATCTCTAATACCCAGATGTCATGACTTGTGCTTTAGTTATCTGATTAAGAATGAATGCTCTTCTTATGTTTGCATATTGTATTCCATTTCATTCTAATTCTTCTTACATGCAAATGTTTGCCTCACTAAGTCATTCGAACTCACTCTCCTATATTATTTGAATTTCCTTTAAACAGGTGCTAATGGTGACTGAGGTTCTCAAGCATGAATGCATTTTGTAAAATACTAGAATTTTGGTTGTATATGTATAGCTCCATGTGTATTAAATTAGTTTAAGATGTTGTGATATGTCATGAACACTCATGAAGACATGAGATTGTAAATGTTATGTATTTGGATATTTTGACCAAAGTGTGTTAAGTTAGTATAGTGCATTTCTTGAAGGATTTGAGGAGAAAATTTATGGGCCTATTGCTTTCTATGAGCAGAATACTAAGATTGAATTGGTAGTACCTCAACTTAGGTATCGTCCTAGAAGGGGGTGCTACACCAAGTAAATTCTAATTCCACTCCAAATGAACATTTCATTTGAATTCTCCCTCCAAAATCAATTCTTCATTTTAATTAAATTGAACATTTTAATTTAATTAAACTTTGACTTTACCTTTAAGTCAACTAGCTTAACTCTTTAAGCTAGGTTTTTGTTAACTTAACATTTTAAGTTAACTTGATCAATTGATAGTCATGTGGTACCAAATTAATTTAACATTTAATTTAATTGATCTTAATTCAACTCCTCGAATTAATTAGATCAATTTAACTATTAAATTGATCAAGCCAAGATGATCAAAAATTATGTCAACCAATTTCCTCAATTTTTGGCGACCTTGTAATTCTTCTAACACTTAGAAAATTCTCCTCAATATTTAGAATTGCCAATTGGATTTTATGTGTAACCCATTAGGTTCTACCACTCATTAGATATGGATTCACAACCTTTGTGACTTTAGAATATCATTTATTCACGTTAATTTAAACTCCTTTAAATTAACCAACTCAATTTAATTAATTTCTATTAATTAAAGAGTACTTAATCTCCATGGTCGATATCCAACCTCAAGCCCATGAAGCCCAATAATTGGCCAAATGATGCTTTTGGTAATCCATTTTCGTTCTACACATACCATACAAATACGGCCCTTCCATTTTCTATCTCTATGAAAGAGGCTAGGGCAAGATATTTGTCAGCTCCTTAATTGCCTCAATACTATGCATTTTTTCTTAATGTTTGATTCCAATTTGTGACCTCATCTTTGAAAAGCTCCTTTTTCAAATTGTCACATTGCCTTGGCCAACAACTCCTTGGAATTGATCATCACAGAATGCATAGAGATGTACTCACCCTTCATAAAGATGAGGAGTCGGATCCCATCTTGGATCTCATAAACCTCAATGTCTAAATAGCTCATGCCTAATCACCACTAGAACGCCCGCTAAGTAGCCAAAGTGGAGCCAAAGTATAAGGAGCTAAGCACAAGGTTGCAATGGATCCTTAGGTCAAAGAGCTAATTATATACACTAGCATAAGCTAAAGAACTGGCTACTACTGACTTGCCACTACAGCTATCTAGTGGATTCTTCAGGTGGGTTTTTAGTATCTTGTTCATTAATAAGCACCCACTAACATGCACCCATATCATATATGGTTTGCTCATAGATCGGAACAACATCTAATTTTTGGATTATACATCGTTAGTGCAAGTTTATCCAAATCTTAGATATCCTATCTCGTAAGATTCTATAACTTGGGATATTTAAGATTACGATCATGTAAAACTTATTTCATGATCACCACCTAGTATATGACTAAATCCCATAGTCTTGTGTGATCTTCAACCATATGCCAGTGGATTTATATAAACATATGATGAAGATTGCCATTTATAATAATAGCATTCAATTAAGATTGTATCACAAGTGAAATAGTTTACATGCCAATCTTATTAGCTTATGCAGCACTATTCCAATAGATATTATTGAGATGACTACTGCTGTGGTGGGATTATTGAGGTCACAATTATGCTAGTGATTCTTAGATTCAGTCGGTTATTTGGTCTCCACTTGTAACTCTCGCTCTCTTCCACAGGCAAGCTTTTCTTCATGCTGGACATTTTTTAAGCTACGTAGTCCATAAGTTATCATCTTTGAATTAATTTCTTTATTTCATCCTTCATGAAGGAAGAAGAGTTGTAATGATCCAAAATAATTTCAAAATAAAGGAAAAATTAACTTGTAATTTCTATATCCTAGAATCTTATTTCTTGCCATAATTGAGGATTTTAAAAATAAGAGAAATTACCTTAAAAGAGAGATTTGAAGACAACTAGGTAGATCTTCCTCTAGAATACTTTCTAAGAAAGATCTAATTTTTCTTCTCCATACCTAGGATCAACAAATTGAGCAAATTTTGCTGAGCAAAACACCTCTAAGATGAAGCTAAAGTGGTGGCACAATTGTGACAAAACACTAAAACTACTGGCTAATGAAAAATATCCAAAAATAGTTTTCAACTTAAAGGATCTAAATCACCAACTCAAAGCACACCACTTGTTGTGCTTCTAAAGGTAATCCACACACATACATGCACTCTTAATTTTCACTCAATATGCTAGAATATGGAGGAGAAAGAAAGAGGAAAAATAGAGAAAATGTGTGAGGAAGTTGGAGGAGAGAGAAGATTATTAGAGAGAATCTAGTGAGGAGGTTTTTCTCAACACATGAGTTAATCTCTTTGGGAGAAAAATACGGGCATAAAAATCACATCTCTAATGGCTGGCCATGTGGGTTGTTTATAGTATGATTATGAAGCTCTTAGAAGCTTTCATCACATTTTCTTCACATTGCCAACTTGCATGCCCACTTGCTTACATAGTTAGATTTTAATTTCTAAAATTAAAATGCCAAGTCATTAATTTTAAAATGAACTCTTTCATTTTAATTTTTCCTCCAAAATTAGATTCTCTTGCCAATTAAATTAGCCTTTTGATGTAATTAGATTAACTCAACTCTTTAAGTTAATTAAATCAACCCCTTAAGTTGACTTGACTAATTAAATTACCACATGGCACCAATTAACTTAACTCCTCAATTTTATTGATCTAATTTAACTATTTATGTATTTAATTATGGCCTATTGTTAATTAGAGAACATAGTCTCTTTTTTCCAAACTTGACCACTCTAATTATCTAACTCCTTAGATAATTTTTCCAATCTAATTACAGTATTCTAGGCTTTTCTATGTGACCCTTTAGGTTCACTAACATGGGTTCACAACTCTTTGTGATTTATAGAATATAGAATATTTCAATTAGTTTAAAACTTTATCAATTAATCTCTATTGATTGAAAAGTACCTAATCTCTACAGTTAATGTCTAGCACAAGCCTATGGAGTCCAACCAATTGGATGAATTAATTTGAGGGTGAACTATTAATATTTATGATTACTGTAAAAATACTATCCTTTCATTTTCTATCTCCCAATAGAAACCTAGGACAAAATATTTGCTAGCTCCCTAATAGTCTCGATAACTATATATCTATTCTTGATGTTTGATTCCTCATTATGATCTTGATTTTGGAAAATGCCTTTTGTAAATTGTCATACCACCTAGCGCAAGGATTTCTTATAATTGATCATCTTAAAATACATAGGAGATCAATCCATTCTATAGAGACAGGTGAAATAAATCTCATCTTGGAACTCAACAACCTCCAAACTAAGGTAGCTTATGCCCAACCTAAACCCAAGTAACCTACTGCATGGTTGGAGCAAAATAGAGCACAATAACCTAAATGCAAGTGTACTATAGAACCTCAAGTTAAAGGACTAATTATATGTACTATTGAAAGCTAGAGAATTTGCCACTACTGACGTGCCACTTCGGCTACCTTGTGGTTTCTCTAAGCAAGTTTTCAGTAGACTTGTTCTCTAACAATCATCTACTAACATGCATCTATGTTTAATATAGATTGCCTATGAAATAGGGCAATATCCAACTCTTTGGAGTGTGTATCATTAGTATAAGTTTATTCGAATCTTAGATACTCTATCTTGTAAGATTCTATGACTTGAAATATTTAAAATCATAAGCATGGAGACTTATTTCATGATTAGCATCATATACATGACCAAGTCTTGTAATCTTGTATGATTTAAGGGTTTCAACCAAATACATGTGAAGAAATCATAAATGCTTAAGATGAAGATGGCCGTATTATTGAATATCAATCAATTAAGATTGTTACATGAAACAGTTCTACATGCCAATATAATTGGCTTGTGGAGGTACTATTCCAACACTTCATATGATGACATTCACTTGTGGCATGCTTGCCAACATAGTGAAAGCAATACCATTTGTCCGACTTTAACTTTTTTAGGTACACAGGTATTTTTTGCAATGGTCACTAGATGATGCTATGTTGTAATGTTATCGCCAAGATTTCTATCTAAGATACAGTGAGGGGTATGTATGTGGCAAGCATATGAGGATGGCTATGTCTTCGATCCCCTTGCCTCTTATTACTATTACTCATTTCATCACGTGTCTTTTACTTATGAGTTTCTTATGGAATGTACATTCTATGCGAATATATTCCTTGGCATGCATGAGAAGCTCCTCTAGCATAGCAGGAAATTTTCCAGCAATTAATTCTTAGAATTTGAGGTGCTTCAAGTTTTGCTAAAAAAATGCTGGCAAAAAGCTTCTGGTTGACATAAAGGATTTTATAGAGAGCTTGAATGAAATAATTAAGGGAAGTCCTCATGGATTCTCCATCCTATTACCTAATGGTGAATGGGTAGGCATTTTAGAGTATTTGTGGTTGATGGAGAAATACTGAAGAAAATGCAGCATTGGCACTTCCTCCCTAATAATAGATCTTACTAGCATTTATTTGAACTATGTTAAGGTGTGCATAGCATGGGAGGTGCAAAAGAGCTTACAATGCACAGTTTCACTCAGATCATAAAGTTGTATTCTTGCCAGAAAGTTGTCCAGGAGCTTTTCAAGATTTATGGTGCCATCAAACCCCAGTAATTGGGCTATCTTTATTCTATATGGGAGTGTTTTTGTTAGGATTGCTAAAAAAATTAGGCAATGCTTAGGAGAGCAACGACTAAAGGGTGGTACTAGTTTCTTGCTACTTAGATGGTTGTCGTACTATGATATGCATTTGAACTCTCATACAAGGTGGTGCATGCTAGGCAAGATCCCCCTACAATGAAGAACAAGTGTCTCCTTGGTGAGATAGAGAAGGAGGAGCAACTTCACCTCCTGAATCAGCTTTTCGTTTGGATCTCTCTTGGAAGGATGAAACCCCCTGGCTTCTATAAAAAAATTATTATAGTTCTTGAGGATAGCAATCCTCAACATATTATGTGAATTCTTTTGTTGTATCTTAGATAGTAGTTCTAGTAAAGTCCTCAATACCTCTCCAGTAATAGGCAGAATAGATTTTATAAGGAAAGGGCTTGGTGCACAAGTGCCTCCTTAGGTATAGGTTGTATGTTGCAAGCAAGCTCTATGATTAAACCAGGCAGTTTTTCTTGTTGGTGACTCTCTACATTCTCTAATGTTAGGCTCATTTCATTGCTAGGTTCACAAACTTGCAAACTCTTGATCCCATTTGCATCCTCACCATTCTTTGCCCTTTCTTGCTTCTTCCCTAAGTTCCCACAAATAATGCCAAAATGATACTACTTGGAAATGAAATGGGGTCCTTTTCGAAAGATAATAGTGTGTTGTCTCATTTTCTAAAATACAGGTAAAGAGATCTTTTCTTCTCGAAAGTTCTTCAAGTTTGTGACTTTTGGCAAATGATTTTATGTCCACGTTCTTTTTGGAACTCAGTATTTTTAGTTTTTAGTCTTTATGTGTTTAGGCTTATTAGAGTTTCTCAATCCTTTTGATAGGTTTACTTGTCCTTTGGGATCTCTGGCCTTATTACTTAGTATTTAGTTTGACTCTATTTTTAATTAATTTATTGAATTGCCCTTATAGTCAATTTTCAGCAGTATCAATGGCCTATTATTGTTTGGCTAAATTATTTTACTTATGCTTTATAGCTTGTTTTTGTTTTGCTTGTTAAAAAACTTAAAATTATGGGTTGTTTTCTACTTTAAAGGCTGTTTTCTCCTAATTTTATTATGTTATTTTCTTAACTGCTTCAATTTCCAATGAACTTGTATAATTCCTTATATTAGAAAAAACATATGCATTTTGGTATAGGTTAATTCGGGTATTTGGATATAATATCTTAATAAATACAATTGGATATGGATATCTAAAAAATAATATTCAAATTTGAATAAAGATAATTATAGTCGAATATGGATATATCATAATAATTATAATTGAATAAGAATACATTTGAACTCGTTGATATCTATCAAATACAAATTCCAATACCTTTATCAAAATATCTAATAGGTATGAATATTATAAGAATTAATTGAATACATATATGGATATAGTGAATTTGATCCATTTAATATCCATTTACATTCTTAACTGAGTGCAAGCGCCCTTTCCAATTGTATTGAAATTAAGGGTTCTTACTTCCTCACAGCAACCATCATATCATCGCACACATTTACTTCTCCATCCTTATCCATATTATTCAAGTTAGGCAAAATGCGTATAACTCCTTATAAAATTCATAATTGCCAAATATCATCCTATATTGAAAATGAAGTTTCATCACCATATCATGTTTTTGATAAAGTAGCACAAATGGAAAATGCAACTGTGATATGCTTTTTGTTGAATATAAATTAAAAATGTTTCTAAAGAAAAATAAAAATAAAATAAAATAAAATAATATTTAAAGTTATTTTTCAAAAGTTGTACATTCTCATTCAAATTGTATCTTTTCATTCAAATTGTAAGTTGCATTTTCATTGTAAGATGACATTTCATTCAAATTGTGTCTTTTACAAAGGGAAATGTGTCTCTTCTAAAGGGGCTAATTAATACTATAACTGTGCTACTTTGTGGTTGATGAAATTACTCATAATAAAGTTCATGCTCCTTATATTCATTGCTTTGATAAACATCTTTGCTACTTTCATTACTTTGATATATTTATCTATACTATCTTCCTTGAATTCTATAAACATTTTGGGTATTTTTTGTCACATAAGGTGATTGTGGGAATATTCAACTTTGCAAAAATTCTTGTTTGAGTGAATTTAAGGATTTTTGAAGGTTTATTGTATCTTGGGAGTAGACGTCGAGTTCTGTTGAACCTGAGTAGTGGTGAATTCTACTCAAAAGTCAGCGTGGATAGAAAGTGCACCTTCAACCAGGTTTTTACATTTCTTCTCCTTCTTATAGTTATTTGTTTATTTAATATTTTGTTATTTTAGTATGTGTTACAAGTAAAATAATCTAACAATTTTAGAGTAGAATTGTAGACACACTAAAATAAATATTATTAATAATAACAATAATTGGAATGGCTTTAGTTGAAAACTTTAATTCCATCAAACCAGAAAAATTTTTTGGCTATAGTTTTTGAAGATGCCAATAACAAATGCATTATTAGTTATCAACTTTAGGTTTGTTTTTTGTGATCCTTGATCCTAATGCATATAAAGATAAAGGAAAAGAAGAAACTTCTGATGATTAAGTTGATAAAGATTATTTATGTCACGGTAGAATTTTATCAGCGCTATCAAATACTTTGTATGATATTTATCATTCGACTAATTCTACTAAAGAACGTTGGGATGCATTAGAGAGAAAATATGGAAAAGAAGATAAAGGGCTTGATAACTTTGTTGTAGGAAGAAATTTAATTTTTAAAATGACTGATGATAAATATGTAGTACAAGATGCCCAAGATTTCTAGGCTATCTATGAGGAATTAGTACAAAGAAACATTAAGGGAGATGAAAATTTTCATATGCATGCTATTATTGAAAATTTGCCACCTAAATGGCAATCTGTTGCTATTTCTCTCAAGCAAAAACATGATAATATGAATTTAGATAATTTAATAGCATTACTTCAAATTAAAGAAAGACGAAGAGAGAACAAAAATTCTATGCTTTATGAGTTTGATAAGGTTAACCTTGTAGAAAAAATTAGGAAAAAAAATTTTAAGAATAAAAGAAATAAGAAGTTTAGGCAAGGTTTAAAATCAAAGAGTGATATAAAAAACAACAACAACAATAATAACAACAAGAACAAGAACTACAATAATAATAACAACAATAACTTCAGGAAAGGATACTATGTTTACAGAAAACCTAGGCACTTTTTAAGAAACTGTTGATTTTGGAAAGATAAAAGAGTTCTAGGGACACTAGTTTATCAAGCCAATGTGGTTGTTGCTGGTACTAATAATGGAACTAAAGAGAGGTTAGTGATTTCAAACTTTGAGATTAATCTGGCTTGTGAACCCACTAATTGGTGGATTGATACTGATGCTAACATTTATGTCTATGTTGACAAATCTCTTTTTTCGATTTATCAGGCCATAGATGGGAAATCCCTGAACATGGGGAATGCTATTGTTGCACCAATTGTTGGAGAAGGAAAAATAGAGTTAATGTTGAGTTCAAGAAAGACCTTTTCTCTACAAAATGTGCAGATCATATGAAAAAATTAATTACTGGATCCTTTTTTACTAGAGATGGTTTTAACCTTTTGTTTGAATCTAATAGAGTTCTGCTTAGTAGGAGTAGTACATATATAGGTAAGGGATATATAGAAGATGGATTGTTTAAATTAAAGGTACTTAGAGTTTGTTCAATTAATAAATGTGATTATTCCCTTTATAATATTGGTGTGCATGTCTCTTCTTGTACTTAGCATGGTCATCTAGGACATGTTAATATGCATACAATTAAAAGAATGATGAACTTAAAACTTATTCCTAAAGATGATATTAATCTTCAAAATAAATGTGAAATCTGCATTCAATCTCAGCAACCTGGAAAACCTTTCAATAAAGTTGGTAATAAAACATCGAATTATTGGAATTGTACATAGTGATGTATGCAATTATCAAATACACTCTAGAAATGGAAAATGATACTTTGTTACTTTTATAGATGATTTTTCTAGATATTGTTATATATATATACACAATTAGAACCAAAGATAAAGTACTCTATATATTTCAAATATACAAAAATGAAGTTGAAAACCAATTACATAGGAAAATTAAGGTCCTTAGATTAGATCAAGGAGGTGAATATTATTTAGATGAATTTTTTAGAGAAAATGGTCATATTCTCCCCAATCCAATTGTGTGGTAGAATGTAAGAATAGAACTCTAGTTGATATGATTAATTCTATGTTGTCTAGTTTTGGTTTACCTAATAATTTTTGGGGAGAAACAACTGTCTCTACATGTTATATTTTAAATAGAATACCACATAAGAAATATGATAAGTCACCCTATGAATTATGGAAGGGTCATAAACCAAACTTAACATCTTTTAGAATGTGGGAGTGCCTAGCTAAAGTTAAAATTACATAAATAAAAAGGAACAAGTTAGGACCAAAAATAGTTGATGGAGTTTTTGTTGGATATTCTCTAAATAGTCCTACTTATAGAGTTTTTATTATAAAGCCTGATGTTGCTGGTGTGCATATAAATAAAATTATAGAATGAAGAGATGTTGTATTTTTTGGAAATATATTTCCTATGAAAAATAAATTAAAAATTTCTAGCATGCTAAATAGCAATTCTTCAAGTACAAAAAAAAGTGAAAAAATGAATAGAAGTGTTGAAAAACTTACTTTGATAAGAAGTAAGAGACGTAGGATAGAGAAAATATTTGGTGCTAATTTTTATATATACTTAGTTGAAAATGGCCCTACGACATAAAATGATGCTATATCTCCTGTTGATTCCATGTTTTGAAAAAGCCATTAAAAGTGAAATAGAGTTATTGTTGAATAATAAAACTAGGTTTTTGACAGATTTACCTAAAAGTTGCAAACCAATAGGATGCAAATAGATTTTTAAGAAAAAATTAAGGCTAGATGGTTCAATAGACAAATGTAAAGCAAGATTAGTAGCCAAGGGATTTACACGAAAGGAAGGATTTGATTATTTTGACACTTATTCTCCAGTTACTAGAATTACAACTATTAGAGTTATTTTAGCCTTGGTTTCTATTCATAATTTAATAATACATCAAATTGATGTAAAGACTACTTTTCTTAAATGGTGATTTGGAAGAAGAAATTTATATGAAACAACCATAAGGCTTTATAGTACCAAATCAAGAACATAAAGTTTGTAAACTTGTTAAATCATTATATGGTTTAAAACAAGCACCAAAACAATGGCATGAAAATTTTGATCAAGTTAGTATGTCAAATGGTTTTGTAATTATTGATTTTGACAAAAGTGTGTATAGTAAACAAAGTGAACTTGGTTACATGATTTTGTGTTTATATGTGGATGATATTTTGATATTGGTACTAATTTAACTTTAGTAATTGAAACTAAGTCTTTATTATCTAAAAACTTTGAGATGAAGGATTTAGGTGAAGCTGATGTCATTCTAGAAATAAAAGTTATTAGAATACCAAATGGAATCACAATTACCAATCACTATGTTGAAAATTTTTTAAAGAAATTTGACAAGTTTGATTATAAATCCTTGAGTTTACTTTATGATCCTTGTATCAAACTTAAGAAAAATAATGGTGATCTAGTTGCTCCAATTAGCAAATTATAGAAGCTTTGATATGCATAGCAAACTCCACTACACTTGACATTCCACAAGCTGTTGGGAGATTTAGTAGATATATTAGTGTCCCAGATACTAGTCATTGGAATGCCTTAGAGAGAGTGTTAAGATACTTGAAAAATACCATATATTATGAAAATCATTATTCCAGGTATCCGATTGTACTAGAAGGCTACTGTGATATTGATTAGATTTTTGATTTAGATGAAATTAAAGCTACCATTGGGTATGTGTTCACATTAGGTGGAGTAGTGGTATCTTGGAGGTCTTCCAAGAAAATGGGCATCTCTGAATTATCCATGGAAGGTGAAATGATAGCACTTGATACTGTTAGTCAACATGAAAAATAACTTGAAGGATTATTGACAGATGTTCCTTTGGTGGAAAAGTCATTGCTGGCAATTTCTATTCATTGTGATAGTCAATCAGCTATAGCAAAGTCTGAGCAAAAGAATTCCAATGAGCAAAAGAGACACCTATGTTTAAGATAGAAAATGATAAGGCATCACATAAATAATGGAATTATTTCCTTAGACTATATTCAATACGAAAAGAATATGGCAGGTCCTTTAATAAAAGGGCTTGCGAAGAGGTAAGTTCAAGAATTTATGAAGGGGATGGAAGTGAAGTCCATAAAATGATTACCAACAATGGCAACCCAACCTTACTTACTGGAGATCTCAATATAAAGGTTCAATGGGTAAAAACAAGTTTTTTTTGTGATCGAACAACACTATATAAATATTTTTATCCCATCCCAAGAAATGATTAAGTGATGTATTATAATGATAAAGGTTGAGCAAATTGCTCTTAATGAGTTCATAGGGTATTGTGTTGCAGAATATCCTTGAAGAACTCACTTATGCCAGCGTGGTTGTGGGGTTGCAACCTATGAGATTTGGATATTTATCTCTAGAGTACTCATGAAAAAGAATATTAGCGCATGGCCATTAATGTGATAACCCAATAGAACTTGTAGAATCGCACACTATGTGTGTAGCTTGGTAAAATTTGTAATAGAGAGTTCTACTTTAAGACTTATGATCATTATGAATTCTACAAATGGAAGTTTGATATAACTAAGTGAAAATTCAAGTCTGCAAGACACTTTCACCTATTACATAGGAAAGTGTCACCTTATAATCATATTTTTTGAGTTTTTATTTTGAAATAAGTTGGGGAATGTTGACTATAAATTAAAAATATTTCTAACACACACACAAAAAAAGAAAATAATATTTAAAGTTATTTGTCAAAAGTCATACGTTTTCATTCAAATTGTAGCTTTTCATTCAAATCATAACTTGCCTTTTCATTGTAAGATGACCTTTCATTCAAATTGTGTCTTTTCCAAAGGACAATGTGTCTCTTCCAAAGGGGTTGATTAAAACTATAGCTATGTTGCTTTGTGGTTGATGAAATTACACATAATAAAGTTCATTCTCTCTACATTCATTGCTTTGATAAACATCTTTTCTACTTTCATTGCTTTGATAAACATATTTTCTACTTTCATTGCTTTGATATATTTATCTATACTATCTTTCTTAAATTCTATAAACGCATTGGGTATTTTTTTTTAATCAAATAAGCTATTGTGGGAATATTTGAGTTTGTGGAAATTATTGTTCAAGTGTACGCCAAGGAATTTTGAAGGTTTATAGTATCCTGGGAGTAGACTTGAGTTCTGTTTGCACTTGGGCAGTGGCAAATTCTACTCTAAATTGAGTGTGGATAGAAAGCGTGCCTTGAATCGGGTTTTTACGTTCCTTCTCCTTCTTATAGTTTTTTGTTTTATTTAATATTTTATTATTTTAGTGTGAGTTATAAATAAAATAATCTAACACTTTTGATACTATAAAAAGGTCTTTTAGTCTCTTTCTTTCGTCTTCTCACAATGGAAATGAAAATGAAGGAAAAATGAAGGTTGAACAATGAACTTGTCTTCTATTATACTGAAGGCACTACAAGAAAATTGGCATTTAGTGGCACTAATTTGGTGAAATTTTATGATATAATGACACAAAAAAGTAGTAAGGTGATGGTTATAAAATAATGCCACTATAATTTAATAATTGGTGGCATTTCATTATTAAATGACAAAATAATGACATTTAATTAAAAATACCAAGATATGTGTTTTAAAACATTTAACTAATGTCACTAAGTTTTTTAGAAAAATATCACTAATATATAATTATAGTGTCATTTGAAGAAAAGTGTCATTAGGTATTTAGTGACACTAATTTAGTGGCATTTATAGTGTAACGACACACAAAAGTAATATGGTGATGGTTAGAAAAAATATCACTATAATAAACTATTTTGTGGCATTTGATTATTAGATGACATATAAAATAGTAACATTTGATTAAAAATGCCAACAGAAATATAATTTGAAGGCATTTAACTAGTGCCATTAATTTTTCTTAAAAAGTATGACTCATATTTATTTTTGGTGTCACTTAAAAAACTGTCACAAAATATTTAGTAACACTAACTTAGTGATATTTGTTAGTGTAATGACGCACAAGAGTAATATGATAATAATTGTTAAATAAATGTCACTGTAATACAATATATAATGGCGTTTTATTAACAAGTGACAAAAATATAGTGAGATTTGATTAAAAATACCAACATAAATATAATTGCAAGGCATTTAAGTAGTGCCACTAAGTTTTGCTTAAAAAATGCTACTCATATTTATTTATGGTGTCATTTATAAAAATGTATCACAAATTATTTAGTAGCATTGATTTGACGCCGTTTTACAGTATAGTGGCACATCATAATATAGTGATAGTAATAAAAAAATACCACTATAATATAATACTTAGTGGTAATTGATTAATGAATGTTATAAAAATATAATTTTATTGATATTACTAACTTAAGTATATGTTAAAAGCATTTAACTAGCATCACTAATTTTTTCTTAAAAACAAAATCGCTCATAATTTAGTTAAGGTATGACATGAAATAAATATCATAAAAATCGATAAAATATATATAAAATTGATAATTGTAAAATTTATACATTTATATCTTATCATAATGTATTGATTAAATTAACTACTTAGTATAATTCTAGTGTATCAACTAAATTAACCATATTTTTCAAAAAATATAAAACATTTAAGTGTGGACGATTACTGTACAATATTAGATGTAGAACTTTCTCAGGTTGATGGCGTTCCACAGGCGACAGAGTTTATCTCCCTCCATATTAGCAAGTCTGTATGTGTTATGCATTGACATTTTTACAATGGTATATGGTCATTCCTATTTCGGGTTGAGCTTGCCAACATTTTTAGAGACTTCTACCTTTTTAAGAATGAGGTCTCCGACCTTAAAATGGTGCAGCTTGATCCTTTTGTTATAGTTCTTGGCCATATTTGACTTGTAGTGCTACATGATGTTGTATGCTTCTTGCCTACGCTCATTGATAGTCTCCAGGTTTAGCTTTCTTTCTAATGTATTTTTGAGTAGGTGGAAGTGAATGATTCGAGCCTTGTGTTGAATGAACTCAGAGAGGATGACTGCCTCAGACTCGTAGATCAGATTGTAAGGGTTAGGACCTATAGCTATTTAGGGAGTTGTCTTGTATACCTATAGCACTCCTAGGAGGTCGTCTACCCAGCTCGAGCTGGTGTCTTGAATCCTGGCCTTCAAAGGGTCGAGAATTATTCTATTTGTTACTTTCATTTGGCCGTTCAATTGGGAATTTTCCACTAAAATAAAATGCTCGGTTATCCCCAAGGTTTCGCACCAACTTCTAGTATTCCTGCTCTGGAATTGAGTCCCATTATCTGAAATAAGGACTTTAGGTATGCTAAAATAGCAGATGATTATCTTCTTGATAAAACTCTTGATGGCTGCATCTCTTATCTTCGAAACAGCCTTAACCTTAACCCATTTGGTAAAATATTTGATCACCATAATTATGAATTTTGTTGATTGATTGACTTTGACAGCAAGCTTAAAATGTCAATCCCCTAATGGTCGAACGGCCAAGAAATTTGGACATTGACCATGGTTGCTGTGGGTTGACGCGACAAGTTTGAATGGACTTGGCACGATTACACTTTCAAGCAGAATCCACTGAGTCTTTCAATAATGTTGGCCAACAGTAGCTGTATCTGATTATTTTATGCGTAAGGGATCTTCTCCTAAAATGGTTGCCACATATGCCTGCGTGGATGTCCTGTAATACTTTTAGAGCCTGATCGGGATCTAGGCACCTTAGGAGCGATCTAGACCTCTTATATAACTGGCTGTGCTTATCAAGCGCAAATTTGGGAGCTTGCCTTTGAAGGCTTCAAGCTTTATTTTTGTCCTCGAAGACTGTGCCATGGCTCAAGTAGGGTTTAATTAGATCCTGCCATGAAGGGACTGTCTCCTCGATGCTTCCTACCAAGTTCTCCTCTAATTGGCTGATCGAGGGCCTATCGACGACCAAAAATGTTATTGTCCAATCTCTTATATCCCTGGTCGAGCTTGCAAATTTTGATAGGACATCTGTCCACTCGTTCTTAAATCTAATTAAGGGTGAACTTTTTGAATGACTACTGTAGTTTTCTAACCTTAACCAGGTACTAGCTTATTGTGGAATCTTTAGCTTCAAAATTTCCTTCAATATGTTCTACCACTAGTTGAGGGTCTGTAATCATAACTAGGTGGTCGACTCCCCGATCGAGCACCATCCTCATTCCAGTGAGGAGGGCCTCATACTTTGCTTCATTATTAGTGACTGCATAGTCAAGTTTTATTGCAAAATCATACTTTTCACTGTTGGGGAATGGAGAGCTACTCTTATCCCCCTTTAGATGTGGTAGACGATTCATCAACGTGCAAAGTTCAAACAAGAGGGGCTTTATAATTTTTCTCTAACAAGTCCACTCGCTTAGCGATGAAGTTGGCCAGAACTTGTGCTTTAATGGCTGTTCTTGGTAGGAAGGTAATGTCAAATTCTCCTAGCTTGATGGCCCATTTAGTCAGCCTTTCAGATGTGTCAGGCTTCGACAACATTTGTTTCAGCAGCTTGTTGGTCAGCATTATAATGGCATGAGACTGGAAGTATGGATGTAGCTTGCAAGCCACGGTGATCAATGCCAAGGCAAATTTCTCGATCTCTATGTAATTATGCTTTGGTTCCTGGAGTGACTTACTACAATAATAGACTAGTCGATGGCTGCCATTTTTGATTGAGACCAAGACCAAGCTGATCGATACTTTGGAGACCCCTGAGTATATCTGAAGTACCTCTCCCAGTTTAGGTTTTGCAAGCATAGGGGGCAACGACAAGTACTGCTCCAACTCGACCAGCGCTTGATCACATTGTTCACTTTATTGAAAACCCAGCTTCTTGGCGTTTTTAAGAATTTTGAAGAAAGGTAAATTTTTGTTTGCCAATCTTGCGGTAAATCTACCTAAGACAATAATCATCGCAACCAACCTCTGTACATCCCTGACTGTTTGAGGAGGAGCTATGTCAAGAGTGGCCTGAATCCTCTATGAATTGGCCTTAATGCCACGCTGACTGACCATGTAGCCCAGAAATTTACCCTTGCAAACTCCAAACATATACCTGTTTAGATTTAGCTTTAGACCAAATGCTCTCAAAATTGCAAAGGTATGATTCAGGTCGAGCAAATAATCCTGGGCTTTTTTCATCTTTATGATCATGTCGTTGATGTACACCTCCATCGACTTGTCAATTTTATTTTTAAACATAAAGTTTACCAACCTTTAGTAAGTTGCTCCAATATTTTTCAATCCAAAAGGCATGACCCAAAAGCAATAGACCCTATTGGGAACAACAAAAAAAGTTTTATCTCTATCCTTGAGTGCCATGAAAATTTGATGATAGCCTTAGAACGTATCTATCATGCTTAACAACTCACAACTAGTAGTAGAGTCTACTAATAAATCTATTCGAGGTAAAGGGTAAGGATCTTTACGGTATGCTTTATTTAAATCTATAAAATCGTTACACATACGCTACTATCCCTTATTCTTTGGGATAAGTATAACATTATAGAGCCAAGATGGATATTGAATTTCTATAATATAACCTGTATTTAGGAGTTTTCTGACATTTTTCTTGATAATTTGAGTCCTCTCGGTGTTTAACGTCCTTATCTTTTGTTTGATTGGTTTGTATGAGGATTTGACGTTAAGGCGGTGCATGATCACGCTAGAGTCAATTCCATGGAGTTCAAATGTTTTCCATGATGCAAAGATGTTAATGTTTCTTCTCAAAAAATTGACCATATGGCACTCCAAGCAGAGGCCCATCTCCGTTTCATGCGAGTTGTCTTGTCGAGGTTTTCTTGTTCTGGCTTGATAGTTTTAAATTCCTCAATGGGCTCGACCCGGGTATCTCTAATTTTCTCTTCTTATTGGCTTGGGTCTCCTTGAGTTTTGCTATAGAGGAATTCCCCACAATCATCAATTATGGTCTAGTCTTCTGCTCGTTTGACTCGATTGAGATGTTGTAGCACCGCCAAGCTTCCTTCAAGTTACACAATAGTTCACCTATGCCTGCTGGGGTTGGGAATTTGATCTTCATGTGGTAGGTCAACCACCAGATAGTTGACCATCAAAGTTCTTCTTTGGGATGTCTCCCTAAATGATGGATCCTTTTGGAATGATTTCTGACCCTTCAAACCCGACCAAAGGGGTTCACACAGGTTCGAACCTTTGCTGCCCATGTTCATTCTTTTGAAGGTGGAGAGGAAGATGATGTTGGCTAAGTTACTGTTGTCAACCAAAACCTTCATCACTTCAAAGTAGGCGATCTCCACAAAAACTATGATAGGACAATTAGCTTTATGGTTAATAGTCTTTCCCTTGAGGTAGGCTAAGTCGCTATCAGTGAAGGAAATGCACTTTATACTAATTGATAAATGGAATGTTATTTCGACGGGCGAGGTTATGTTCGACTCCGACCTCCTCTGAGTTTACCTTTTGGTTGATTTTGAGTCCCCCTCAGTAGGACCTCCCACGATTATATCAATCACTCCTTGAATAGGTGGGCAATCTTCGTGGGCGGGTTTCTTTCCTTTGTCCTCTTTTCTTGGGCTAGCTAACCTTTTTCTACGGGGAGTCTAATCCATTTTACCCCCTTCGACCTGCATATCCATGGCTACATATTTCTTGAGATGGCCTTAACTAATGAGCTTCTCAATCTCGTCCTGGAGGTTGAACCATTCATTAGTGTCGTACCCATTTTGTTTATGAAAATGGCAATACTTCTTCAATTTTTTAATCGTTTCATTCTCTATCAGCTTCCTCAATGTTTTGAGGAGATTATCATGTTGAATGGCAAACAAGACCTCTCTCCTTAGAATGTCCAATAGGGTATAGTTGTGGAAGCGTTTTATTGGAGATTGACCTTTTTCTCTATGTTTCTAGTTATCTCTTTTCTTCTTCTTCTTGTTAACCCCAGAGGATCCAAACTTAAGATTGTTCATCTCCTCTTGGGTTATGTACCTCTCTACCAGGTTGAGCAGCTCCTTTATTGACCTGAGGCATTCACGCACCAATGCATTG